>VZZY01007356.1:0-59446 GCA_013400335.1 Eurystomus gularis | reverse complement strand
GGCTTTCCAGCGGGGAGCGGGCGGCTCTGGCGAGCCTCTTAGCAAAGTAATTTGGAAAGGTTGCCTGGGAAAGGAGACCGGAGCGGCTGCCGGGCTTCTGCGCTGTGCAGGTGTTGCTTGTCACGGCACCGTGAGCACCAGCCCTTTCCCCCGCCTTCGAGACCGCTGCCAGCCCTTTGCCGAGTCCCTAGCGCCGAGCATCCCGTTCCTAGGAGGCAAATTAGTAACCGGGTGGTTGCGGAGCGCTTGTTTGCTGAGCAGATGCCGGGATCCCGGCGTGCTGGTGCGTACGCGAACGCGTGAATGGGGAAGAGTTCCCTCCGCAGCTGAGCGCTGGGCGGGGGGACGCCCGGGGGGCACAGCCGGCACCTCCCGGCTCCTGCCTCCTTGAGCAGTAAGTCCGCACCACTTGTGGAGCGGTGCGGTGTTCTTTGCTTGTCATACGGCTCCTGAACAATGCCTGACAGAGACAAAACGGAAAAGTGACACGTGTATAATAAGGAAAGATTTTTTTCCCCTGCATATTCTGTAATTACCCTGCGGGATTTATCATAAGGGGATAAAGTCCATTATAATGCCCAAAAAAATGATTAAACTCTTATGAATGACCTTGTATCTATCTAGATAATGAAGTCACATTCCCGACTCTTACACATTTTAAGAAAATGTTTACGAGCACTGGAATAAAGCAAAGACTCTCAATCTCCTAAAACAATCTTGCGCTGCCTCATGCTGGCAGATTTGCCTCTAGGTGTGTGGGGCTATAAATGTCAATCCAGCTTGTTGCTTTCTTATTTTTTCACTTTTTTTTTTTTGTTCTTTAAAAGCAGTTCAATTCAAAGCCTGCGGGTTTGGTGGAAAGACTTAAATGAGTTTTGGATATGCTTTGTGGTACAGGTTTCTGTCTTGGGGAGTAGATTTGATGGGCCATTGGGCTGTGAATGATGGCGTAGTGCTGGTGATCTTTGCCTTCGCTTTGCGTGAAGCAGTTGAGATGACACCTGGCTCTGAAGTTGCCTGTGAACAAGGAATTGTTCCTTATTTTGTGGTAAGAGGAGATTTGCAGGAATTGCATTTTGAAGCTTGAAGTATGGTGCTGTTCTCTTGTGCTCATAGAGGCATCAGATCACACTTGTCTTTGAAAGCTACATAAGAAAGCTAATAAGAGGTAAAACAAGGATTTTAATCCATTTTGGTGCACACTTAACCCTCTTCCCTGAGCTCTTTCAGGAAGAAATTCCTCAAACTTGGATTAAATTGATTGTTTTTTTTTCCTGTGAAACTCTAGTACCGTACTTGGGGAAAATTGTGTGCCTCCAGAAGGAAGGCGTAGATGCTGTGATGCCTCAGAGAGGTTTCATTGTATTCTTGTGTCATACTGAACTGTCCTATTGAGTAACAAGCTCTCAGAAAATAAATAGCGTGAGAGGAGGTGAGGGAGGGTAATAGGCTTTTAAATTTTAGCTCATGAAGGTTTCTTTTGAAAAGGATGATCGGAGCAGTGGAGAGCTGAGGAAAAGTGGCGCATATTGATCTTTCTTGTCTGTTAAGTACACTCAGCTCCACCAAAGCTTGTGTGTTTTAGTGACATCTTGCCAGGCAGTAAAGCCTCCTGTCTTGTGCCCTCTTTTAATTAAGTACTGGAGTGTTTTCCTCTGGCAGCTATTACCAGTGAATGTATCTCAATATATTCTCCCCCTGCCCCGGCCATTTCTCTCTCTGCTACTGAGGCTCATTTTATTTTGCATTTTAACAACACAAATGTTGCAGCATGTCCCCTGAAGACTTCAGAGAGTTGTCAGTTAAAGTAGAAGAGGGGAGGAGTGGTGGGCAGCTGGAGGTGACACGGGAGAGCAACTAGAACTTAGTGTTGAGCAAAGCCCGTGGAGAGCTTCCCACCAACTTCTGCTCGTGTGGGCCAGACCTGTGCATGCACTGGGGTGCTCCTCAGTTGCCTGCGTGTTGGTTTTGTCTTGTTTTCTCTAAAAAAATCGAGCTTTTGCAGTCCTATTGTCTGTTTACTAGATATTTTCAATCACAACAGCGTTGAAAGCCCTTGGCTAACCTCAAGCTGGTATTTATAGGCTAATACAACAAATCTGGCAGAGGTTAAATGCTGAAGGAGTATTAAGTTTTTTCTAAACTTCAGGAAAATCAGCAGCTCAGTTGAGGAGAGAGGCCCAGCCCAGTGTCTCTCCACCCAAGGGATCAGCAGGCAGACTGGCAGGTGTCTATTTTCTGTCTCCTGTTATGGGTGGTGCTCACTTTACTCATAATAAAATTAACTCTAAATACTTGGGAGAGTTTGTAGCCTACACCCTCCTGTGGTATTAGCTGTGGTTGCACTGTTGAAGTTGCACGCTGGTGAATCCCAGATACCATGATGGATCCTGGATACAAGCTTCATAGGAAGTGGAAGCTGCATCCATGCGTTACATGTGGTCTGCAGATAGGTCACAGTGATTGGTAAGAGGGGGGTGTCAATGTGACCTACAGTGAGATGGAGAGCAGCTTTGGGTGGGACCTGCCAGCCTCTTGTGTAAAAAGTAGTGATGAGGGAAGGAGGAAGACTCCTGGAGAAGTAAAGCTTTTGTTTCTGAAGTGTGATGTGAATCTGGCAGCAACCTTTCTGAAAATCACCACCTTCTGAAGTGAGCTTTTAGAGGTGCCCAGGAACCCCCTCTGAAATTTCTCCTCTCTAGTTTTCCCCAAAAGATGTATTTTTCCACTCTGAAATAAGTCCGCTAATGAGTGCAGGAGTAAGAAGAGTGTTTTGACATGGGATAGATAAGAGGCCCAAGCAACAGGTATTTTTAAGCAGCAAATCTCCTTGACCCGTCTGCTTGGCTTTCTCTTCCACTAGCAGAGTCCATGCTGCGCTCTGGTAGCTGCTTTTCTGGAACAAACAGCGTGTTTCAAGGTTAATTTGCTGCAAATAGCAAACAGATTGGCCAGGTAAAGGTTCTGCTGCCTTGGCTGAGATTCAGAGGAAGGGGTTTTTTTGTATCTTCCGCCAGACCGGAAGATGAAGTAATATGTTCCCAGTGTTGTACTTTGATTATGACAGGCTGAGCTGGGATGGTTTTGTAGGAGCTCCTTGGTTAAAATTTTGATGGGAGAGAATTCTGTGCTGTCTCTGAGGGTGAAGGGCTGTGTTAATCCTGCCAGGGACCTAAGCCTTTGGTTCCAGGGAGTCTAGATATCTCAAACCTGATGCGTACTGCTACGTGTGGTATTCCTCCCAGACACAGGGCTGCCGTTAGTGATACCCTGTGAGCCCTGGGTTATGTTACAGCATAACTGCACAGTGGCATGGACTGAGTTTAAAGCTCTACTTGTTCACATGCTTTTTGGTGGCATGGAGCATGGGGGTGGCTGGCTGTCACCTCTTTCCAAATTCACAGTGGGAAAGCTGAATGAACTCAACTGGAGTCTGTGACTTGTCCCCATTCAGGTGGTGAATTGTAGCAGAACCAGAGTAAAAGTAGCTCCCTTGATTCCTTTGGTAATCATGTAACCACAAGAACATCCTCCCTGTTTTATGTAAGCTGGGTCCTATCTCTTTTGCTTATTGACTACTGTAGTCAAGCAAAAAAAAGTCTGTAAACATATGATAAGTAGAGAGAGAATTGGGCTGATTTCTGGTAAGCAAGGGAAATATTTGTGAAAATATTCCAGGAACTCTTTACCTTCTAAATAATCGTCTTGTTGAAGACTACCAAAAGGATGATTTGCTTATCTTGCTGCTCTGTTGCTTTACAAAGGGCACAGAAGCCACCCAGATTGTGCTCAGGGATTCACTTCTGAAGGGCAGATTTTGTCCTGTTAAAAGCTTCTTTAGTCTATACTGTCGTCCTGCACCTTAAATCAGCCTGACTGTTCATTACCATGTGTATGTACTGAATATCCCCCGGCAGAACTGGACATGCATTAACAATTTACACATTAAAACTATTTTACTTCCTGAATAGCGACAGGGAAGTCCTGGATTCCTACCAGAAGCTTCTTGCTGTGTGTAGTGCATGCCTTAGACTGGATCTTATCCCAGCTCAGCCTGTGCCAAAGCTCCCATCGTGTTGAGAAAGGAGCATGAGCTAGATCCCTTTTTTAATATATCCAAGAATATCTATTAAATTAGCCATTTTATTGTGAAATGAGTCATGCCACGCTTTATTTGCCTGTTTTTGTCTTTTATTACTACTTGGCTCTTTGTTCTGTCACCTTAATGAGAACACTCTAATTCCCTCGGTAAAGGTGCAGTGCTGAAACACATTTTGCTCACAGCAGCATTCTGTCAAAGTCACTCAGCAGCCTGGTGTGTGCCAGCTGGGAAATGTACTGGCTTTATTGGCTCGGGAAAGTTTTGCCCCACCAGAATGAGTGAATAAAATCCTCTGGTGTGAACTGTAACTTATACTCGAGTTTTACTCTTGTCCTACACACGTGGTTGTTTGGGACTGCCTTCAGTAGTGTGGATGAAGGGAGAGGGGCTGCTGGATGAGCATTGTTGTGCTAACGCTTAGAAACAGGGTAGGGTAGTTCAGATTTTAAGAAAAGGCACAAAAAATAATCTTGTTTCTATGAGACTTTTTTTCTTTTAGAAAATCCTGAGAGTTAGAACAAGTTTGTGAAATGTCCTTAGCATTACTTGCAGCTTCTTATAATGGAAGGTGTTCTTCCTATTACACTTAGTATTTGCTTTTTCATGGACACACAGACTGCTGGTCTCTTAGTGAGAGGGGACTGGTCCAGTGTGAGATAGGTTCTGTTCCCATCTTTGTCCCCCTCTGAATAGCCTGAAACAAGGCCAGTTGTGACTCAGTTTTCCCTTCTGCAGGATGTATCATGGTATTTTTGAGGGATATTGCTGAGAAGTTGCCATGACAGGGAAGGAGATCACAGCCAGCAAAAGTATCAGTGACTTTTACCTTCATTTCTTCAGGCTGACTTCCACTTAATTCCTTTTTTTTTGTGAGGGAAAAGGCTAAAAGTTACCTTGGTTTCTAATGAACTGAAATCGGAACCTGAAAGCTGTCCTTTCTTACTGCTGTCATCCAGAGACAGTCCCAAGGAGGAGGGAGGCTCTCCAGAATCTCTGAGCAGTCGTGGACTGTAGCCTGCACTTGCTGTGATAGCTGTTTTGAGTAGAAGAAAAGCTATACTTTTGCAGCCTGGAGCTCCTCTGGAGGAAGGATACTTCCTTCATTAATCTTCTCAGGGTTTTATAGCACTCTTCAAGCTCAGACTGTCACCAGAAGTGTTCACCTAGCGCTGCTGATGACTGTGGATGCAGGCAGGACTCATGCCAGCGGTAATATCTTTTTCTCCGTTTTTTTTTTTTTTCCCGTGCCTTAAATTTCTGTTTGACACAGGACCAGCTGCCCAGTCTGTAATGCCCTCCTGGGAGTAATCTATAGGCAAAAAAATCTGTTTAAACTTACTTAGTGCCTCATAAAGATGGAATTGCTGTTCCCCTGCCAGATGGAAATCTATAGTTCTCATATCCATGAGCCTCAGAAAAAGCAGTGTTCTCAGTGACTTGCATGAGTGTTTGGTCCAGGTGAGTAGAAGACTGGCTTAGTTATTTGGATCAATCTTTCCTCTAAATGTCTTGGGAAGGAATCCAAGAGTCAGCAGAGAACCTCCACCCCTCCAACACACAATCTTGTTATCAAACTGAGTTGAGGGAAGGAGCCAAGTATTCCTACAATTCACATGGTCTCTTCATTCTCTCAAAAGTCTCTGCTGAAAAGGCTGTGTAGTGATTTGTTATTATTATTATTTTTAATGGTCAGCTCAAGATTTGGTGATTCTCTTGTCAAACTGGATCTCAGGATGGAGAATAACTTAGTAAGAAATGACCCACCCTTAAAATACTGGTGGCTTGCAAGAGCTGCCTCTGCAGCACCTTATGTGCCACTGAAGTTTTGCCATCAGATTGTAATTGGAAAGTAATAGAAAAATATTCCTCCCACCCCCTCCACCTCCTCAGCGTTGCAGGGCTGAGCAGTGAGCTCCTAACCAAAGGGCAGCACTAATGAAAAGGCATTAATGTGCTAGGTGGAAACAAAGTTGGCACGATAATAATCACCATATAAATCAATAAAATAAATAAATCAAAATGAGTAAAAGCCTTTATAAAGATTAATCATGAAAGCTGGCATGAACCCGAGGATCTGTAAAAAGCAAGGATATGTGCAAAATTCACCCTGGGCAGTAAAATGGATTTCTTTTGAAAAATAGTTTTGCTTTTAGATGGTATAAAACTGGAGCTGTAGTTCCAAGTATTGCAAGGTCTTGGTAATTGAATCTTTCTCCCATGGAAGCGCAAAATGACATGATAAAGAGGCATATGTTTAATAATACTTCAAATACATACTCATCACTTACGAGTTTAGAGCAGCTGCTTCGAGGGGAAAATAGGAATTTTGATGGATCGGAATCAATTTCCAAACAGCAGCCAAGCCCATGACACAGAATTTATACTTAGTCTCTCAATCTCTGTCAGCTTGATTAGATATCACTATTTAATATGATAGCATCATCCCAGTATCTATAACGAGATATTTACAGATATCTGTTTCATTGACATTAAGGTAACTTCTGAGCAGCATCAGTGGATGCAAATGGGGTACCTAGCTAACATTTAATGATTTATCTTCTTAAGGATATAAACAAAGATAGGGAACTAAATCTGTTTCTACCTTCTACCAAGCACTTAAGATTTAATTTAAGGTACTATGTTATCTGATGGGAAAATGCAAAATATTTCTGCACAGTATCTTGTTCTTTTGGGACCTACAGAAGTAACCTGAGCCCTAAGATAAGAGCTGGGTCCACAGGATTGCATAGCACTGAATTAGGAGGACAAGGATTTTCCCTCCTTTTTTGTCCTTTATGACCCAGGGTGGTCTTCTGTAAATCCAGGTGTGCTAGGAGGCCTGGACAGGGAAGTGACTTGTGCTGCATGCAGAGGAAGGGTAGCAGGACTGTGCCAAACTGCTCTGTCTGTTAGAAAGATACAGATCTCCTGAATACACTTTTTTTATGACTACGTTTTATTCCTTTCAAGAGCTGAATATTTTCTGATGCTTGGAATTAGCCCTTTATGTGAATTACTTTAGCCACACTGGTCCTTAAGACCACCCTGCAGAAGAATGGAAGGACGATATTTCTATCTCCACTTTACAGTGTCAAATGAAACTCAAGTGGCTGAGAATCCTTTGCCAATTCTATAGTAAGTCCTGTAGTCTAGTAGCATCTGATGGCGAGTAAACCTACACAGCTTAGAAATGCAACGTAACCAATTCCACTGCTCCGTGGTTCTCTTCAGCAGACACTTCAACTGCCCCTGGTGGGCTTACTCTTGAGGTGAGAGGTTTCTGCACCTGTACAGTAGGTTACCATCTGGATTGAAGGTGGTCTTTTCTGTACATGGTGCTGCACAGGTATGCCAAGCGCTTGTCCCAGCAGCCTTACAGGAAAATTTTACGGTGCTTGACTGCCTTGGACCTCCCTGGGGCTCTAAGTGCTGTTGAACAGCACCAAGCACCTTGGCAGTATTTAGCAAATGATTTATGATGGAGCAACCACAATCTTGCCTCTTATTACGGATAAGCACTCTGCATATACTTTCATGAGAATAAATCAGTCTATTTTACTCTTTTCAGTACATCAGTTTTTTAAAGGATGGTTATTAATTACCTTCTTCATGCATTCATACAGGCGTGATTAATGTGTAAAGTTTCTACCTGAGACATTTCAAGGCACTAGTTCAAAGAATACGGAAAGAACTTAAAACAATGGAGGAATTTTAATTATCGCAGATGATACAGTTAAATTTATTTGCTACTTTGTAGACTCAAAAGTCTCATTAATACATACAATATCCTCAGGTTCTTTTGTGCTTTGATAGCTAAAACAGGAATAAGGAGCAAGTGTAGCCAGGTAATTGCGTAAGAACTTCTGAGCTGTAGAAGACAGAAAATTATTCCCCTAGAAGTTGTCTAATCAGCCTTTCTCCTATTTTCTTTTGATATGTAGTTTTTTAGCCTGCTTTATATGATTGTGTCATATTCTGCCTTTCTCTGTTTTTGCTGGGTTTCCATTAATACTGACGGTCAACACGTATATGCATTTGAAGTATGTATCTATGGACTTCCGATCTTCTAATGGCTATGCTGCTTCCTGGGGTCACAGTCTTTCCCTCTCCAGAGTTCTTCCATCACATGGTGGATGTGACAGCCGTTCTGGAGGGCCATCCTTCTCTGAGGAGCTGGTTCTGACAGAAATCCCCTGTTCTGCTGCACGGACTACTGTCAAGTTCTTTAAAAACAAATGAAACAAATTTCGGAGAGCTGCGTTCGGAACCTGACAATATCAGACAGGTCATGGTAGCTTTGTTTGGCAGCTGGTTAAATTGGATAGTTGGGCACATCCCTAGATGATAATGGTTACATGTATTCATTGTTCCAACAAGGGCCCTATTCATAAGGGGACTATTCCCTGCTCGTTATGCATGCATAATTCCCATTAATGCTACTGAGGGTTAAGTGTGTAGAGTAGGGGGGAGTGGGAGGGGGTGGAATGAAGCTTATGTTTACACATCCGTGTTTGCACTCCAAGAAGAGGTTTTGTAACACATGAGAAATTGATTGTGTTTCCACAGATCCCTTAACTTCAAGGAACCTGAAATCTCTGCTTTAAAGAGGGAATGAGAATAAGGAGAAAAGTGGCACTTGCATAACCAACTACTGCCTTGCAGATCGTCCTTTGCCAATGATTAGAAATATTACTCTAGAGAAGCTTTTTGAAAGTAACTAAGTGCTCAGAAATTCAGGGTTCTTATTTGGGTGTCCAAATAAAGACTCAGAATTGTTAACTTTAGGCACAAAGTTTTGCAAACTTTTGACTCGTGTTAATCAGAGTGACAAAGATTTTGTGATTTATTATACAATATGGGTATTTTCCACAAAAAGCCTTCAGATTAAGATTCCTCACTCTTAGGTGCACATCAAAGTCATGTAAAAGCCATAAAGAAGCTAAGCATTGCCTAAGAAAGCCTTTCAAGTTCCAGAAAGTGCTTGAACTACTGAGGGTTTTGAAGTGCTCTAATCTCTGACATGGGTGACGTGCTAGGCTAGCACTTTTTTGTTTTGTCACAAATCATCCATGCACGTAGTGCAAAGGGACCCTGACAAAGTCATTTTACTTTTGAAAAGGGCTGCTTTTTTTCATACCATTATGTCTCCCATTCACATCTACGTGTTTGCTTCCACTTTGTTCAGGTCTAAGTAGCAGGGCATTTGCATAGTCTTCCCTTTGTTCTCGGTAAATATGGAGTAAAATGAGCAAGATCCGTGCTGTGAAATTAAAGCTCTACTCTTGAGAGATCTTAAGGGCCAAATCCTCACAAAAGGTACAGCAACATAGTGCCAAAGGAGCTAGTGTCCAGAACAGCTTGCCCTGGTGCTAGGAAATGCAAATAAAGGGAGAGTAATCTGGTGAAAACTGAGCATAATTAGAAAAATACACTGCTGAGAGCTACTGAAAGAAAGAATAATCAAAACCAGTGCTGAGATGGACCTGAAGTGATCATCTGATCTGTTCCTGTGACTTGCAGCCACAATAAGCTCTATTTAAATCAGTGCTAGAAAATCACAGTGGTTTTTAGGCTGTTTATTCCAGTGCTTAATTGCCTTACTGCTTTTTCCTAATGCAAAACCTAACCCTGCCTTGCTAAAATACAGGCCTTTTGCTTCTTATCCTATTCTTAACATCATCCTTTTTGCAGTAACATCCCTGTGTGACAATTTCTCTGGTTCGTTTTGCTCTATGCATTTGCACTGGTGACAGAGACAGCATATTAAGCTTTGTGGTGAGTCCAGCCTAACTTTGGGACACATGCACCCGGAATAAATGAAGTTAAGTCAAGATGCAGTGACTCATTAAGCATCACAACTCAATTTGGTGTTTGACCCCAAAGAATATGTTTGTCCTTTGTAAATTTAGGGTATTGTGAAGCAGGAATTGTGTAGCAGACATTAACAACTTTACAGCAGTTCACAGATTGGCCATGTAACAGTAGAGGGGAGCATGCAGAAGAAGCCGTTTTCAAGTGATCAAACTCAACAGCACTTGAGTTGCGAGGCTGCGAGTGGAAAGCTGCAGTGGTGTAGCACGGTAGCATTGAGATACCCGAAGACATGATGCTTACATGAAGTAGGATGTCTCAGAGCTGCAATGGGGCATTTGCTTCTAACTTGAAAAAAATATATATTTCCCTTAGACTTTGCTGGCACTAGTTCATTATATCACCAGTGTGTAGGAGAGAAGGTAGAAATCAGACTACTGAAAGCAGAGGAAGGTGGCCAAAATTTTAGGTCTCTTGCAAACAGAAACAGGATTTCTAAAGCAAACCTAAGGATCTCCAGGTTTTCAAGTAAAGAGTAGCTCTGACCATAACTCTGTTCTTCAATGTATCACTGTTTTGGGGTGTTCATTCTTGAGCTATGTTTTATCGTTACTGATGTAGGGAAATTATTCTTGCTTTGTGGCTGAAAAAGAAAAGGCTCAAAGAGATCAGGGTTGTTTGCTTATGTCTCCAGGTGGATTTGGTCTTGCTCCAGCATGCTACAATCCAGCGCTGTTCTGCAAGCAACATAGGCATACCTGGCATAATGTGGTGCCTGAATTCAGATCATCCTTTACTGCTTCCAGATCAGAGCTTGAGTCTTGCCACTCTGAAGCATGGATGTCTGCAAAATTCTGTGTGGCTCTACTCCATGTGACTTGTACTGGGAATCTGTCAGAGGATGAAATCTCAATTCCTTCTGTCCCTGTTCCCACCCCATTGTCGTTCCATAACAAAATGCAAAAATGGGGAACTGGAAAGCTTGAGTTATGTTTTTAGAAGGGACGGGGGTCTTGCTAAGTAATATTTGGGGAACAGCACCCAGGATTTGCATGGCTGCCCTGTGTTGGCAGTTGAAAGATTCCTTTTTTGCAACGCACAAGATGAATCAATGTTTTGGAAGTGCAGAATAGGGTGTACTTTCTGGGGCAGTTAAAAAGAGAGCTGGAATGAGTCTGAAGGCAAGAGAACAAAGCATATAGAAAAACCACTAACTTCCAAAGACAGAATAGGACTTTTAGAAACAGAGGTTGAAAATGTTGCTTTCAGAGAAGGGCTTTCAAATTTCTGCTCAGGGAAGACTTGACTTTAGTCTTCTAGTCTTAGTTTTGAAGTCTGGAGAAAAAAATATAAGTGTTGTCATTTGGAGCAGCCCCAAATTGTCTTGGCTGAAGTACTGCAGTTGAAACTGAAAATGCAGTACCAAATTTACTCTTCCTAACCTGGTTTGCTCTAGGTATGTCAGGAAATGCAAACATTTGCCTTCCCCAAAAGGCAGCCATGCTTTGGCTGTACCTGGTTGTGATCTAAAGCTCTCTGGAAGCTCCCAGTTTGCCAGTCATGGACCTGCTGTACTCTGTGGCCTCCCCTGATAGAAATAAACCCCAACTGTGATGAAAAGTGTTGATGTCATTTGTTGGCAGGGCTGTTGGCTTAAATTTGGAAAGTTTGTTCTAGAGTCACTATCACAGGTGCCAAAACATTAGCTGAGTAGCAGGGAGTGAATAGGGCCAGCTCGTGTCCGTTTGGCTGCTGCTGTGTCTCTCTCAGAGCTGCCATCCTCAACCCAGCTTCTTTTCTGCCTTCCTCTGGCCTCTCCAAATGTGGATAAAGGGTGGCCAGCGCTGCCTGCCAGTGTGGATAGCTGGATCCAGACAGCTCCGTGACACTGTGGCCTGCTCTGTCCATCTTGAATGCTTAGCTCTGAAGCATCAGTAATACTGTTAGTTTTGAATGGAATAACGCAAGCAAGGAGAGAAACGATCAGTTCAGTGCACTGCGAATGGTGCCTTGTTGTAGTGATATATGGGAAGAAATGTGATTTCTTAGTTTATATAACAGGTGTATAGGATCAAAATGCAAAACAGAGTCTTGGAGAACACTGAACACACATAGCAAAAGGCACTCTGCTCGGAATTGCTTGCAATCTAAGCAAACAAACAAAAGGTAAGTATCCTCCTGTTTTCTACCCAGGAAGCAAAGTGTGGAGACTAAAGGACTTGCCTGGGGTCAAACATACATTTTAGTATTGCTCAACTTAGGAGCCCCTCAAACGTTTCCACACTGGTTTTCAAAAGTTGTTGGTCTGTGGTCCCAGATTAAAGGCTTTTGGAACATCTTCCAAAGGATCCTGCCTCTCCTCAGTTTTTGGGAAGCTGCATCTGTTTCAGAATCCATTATCCTAGCTCAAAATGTCCCAGCAAGATAACAAGACTTCTTGCTAAACATACTGCTGGAGTTCAGGAAAGGGTGGTGGGATGCATCATGTTCAGTGAGCCCGTCTGCTTTCCAGCTTGGGGGTATAGCTGGTACCCAGAAATTGGGGAATGGCCCTCTTGGATGTGATTTCATTGTGGACCTTCTTTAATCTTCTAGTTCTTCATTCCTCATTGCTGCTGCCCTGGAGGAGGCAGCAGGTGTATAATCTGCTCCTGATACAACCAGAACATTTTCCATGGTCTAGGTGGACAGAACAAAGCAAAGCAAAAACAAATGAGGTAGGGGAGGAGGCCACTCCTGCTCCTGACTTCAGAAGAACCATGTGCCTAAGAGGAAATACTGCTGTGGTCCTTAATTTCAGGGAGGCTAGATTAGCTTGCTAATGGGCCCTAGCTGCTTTTTTGGACCACTTAAACTGTCACCAATCCCTTGATGTGTTCAGGGTTCTAAAAGTTTGACCTTCCATTGATTTGGTTGGAATGCACGCAGCTAAAAATCACAAGCACTTGTCTGAAATCAAGTGCTTGCCACTCTAAGGTAATTAGTGTTTCTAACTTATAATTCTTTGTAGGTTCATTTTTCTGATAATTTTGACTTTTTTACAATGGGAATTTTTCTGGGGTTTCCTGGCTGTGCTCTTGGAACAGGAGTCACTTAAGAGTTTGACCTAAAGCCCATTGAGTTCAGAGCTGTGTTAATCTCAAACTACTAAATCCACACAGAAGCGTGAAGCACAGTGTTGTGTCTTTAGCTGTATGTAGTTGTTTTTTATATGACTGTTGATGTCACTGAGTGTGGCTTGTTGACATCAGGGGCTTCTGAACCAAGCCCTCTGATATTGCTTGCCTTGCCTCTTTCCTACTCTGTGTGCAAAATATTGCTCATGTCGTTGGGTTGGAGCAATTGATGTGAGTATAAATCTAGGTTCAGCCTACATCATCAGAAACAGGCCACTAGTCTCTTGTATGTGACCTGTGGGACTGTCAGCTGGTAATTCTGGGCTATGGTGAATGGTGGTTGTTGCAGGCTGCGGTTTTCATTCATCTCTAGTTACTGTCATGCAAGTTGGGCTCTTTCTTTCCCTGCTGTGAGTTGCCTTCTGATGTCTGTGGGTCCAATTTGTGGCAACAAACTCTAGTTTTACATCATCATCAGTGTTTCTGATAGCAGTGGCTTTATCTGCGTAAGGAACCAAAGCAGAGAACTTGTGATACTGTGGTCTTGCTGTTTCCTGTTTTAATTATTTACTGTGTCATGGGTGATGAAGTTGAAGAATTGGCGCTAGCGAGGGGTGTTTTGCTTAGTAACCAGTTGCTGAGTTTTGGTTCAGCTCTGTAAATGATTGCTATTCCTTTCTGTCAATCAAAGAGCTTATTGTGCCTTTCTTCAAATTTTGTGGTGTTTCACCTGGGTTTTTAGAATTTTCCCTTCTTTCTTCTTCCTAAAAATAAATAAAATGGAAGGGGGAAATGGAATCCTAAATTAGTTCACATACTGCTGGAGACCCCGATAGAAACTATCCAGCAAGCCTGTATGTAACTATTAACTTTTGTGCATGACTTGAGGATGAGAAATGGCCAAGCTGGTCAAAAGCATTTGGGATTTGGGCTGTAAAATTAGCACTTCAAGGAAGTTGGATACCTGTTTTTAAAGGAAAGAACGTGTTGTCTGAGCACGTGGCTTCATGTACAACTTTCAAATGAGCTGGCAAAAATGGAAGTATTCAAATCTTTGGAGAGAGGATGGTTGGGGAATTTTTATTCTTCATTTCTCCAATGCTTTTGTTGCAATTTTCCTTTCTGAGGCTGCGGCTTAAATATCTAATAGTGCCTTGGTTCTTTGAGAATTTTCTTTGCTTTTGTTTCTTCTTTCAGTCTAACCTCTGTATACTTTTTTATGTTGACAGATAAAATGAAAAAGGGTAGGAAATACAATCAAACATGAACGTATCAATGTCTTTGAATTTTTCTGTGCTATGCCACCTTATATGGATTCTGGCACAGCAGGTAAAGCATATTAGGAAGCTGTTCCTATAAAAAAAAGTCGTCTGTCATTGGCAAAACAGTTGGCGTTAACATCTGAATTATCGTAAGGCTTCAAAGTTGAGATGGATGAGGTAACTCACACCTCTCATAAAGCTATTTTATTTCATCTCCCTGTAGAACTAGATAGGCAGCCTTGGGTTGATTTGCATTCAGAAGTTTTCTTTATAACTGTACAGGGCTAGAAACCTACAGCTTTAATTTAAAAACAACTTCAGCTTTGCTGTAAACACTGTAATCCACACGTAGCTGTGCTTCCGTTTAGGCTTCCCACCACATGGAGTTCCTGTGGCACTTTTTTTCCATGCTGTAAGGCTGAATTCTGTGGCAGTGAAATTTTTCCTCACTGGAGAGCAGAAATGCGCTTGTTAGTTTATTGTTGTCCCTGGATGATATGGAGCAGGAAGATTTACTAGACTCCTCTAGAAAATATTTTGTATGTATTTATGACTTTGGTGGGAAAAAGGTATGGGTTTTTCTGATGTAAATGTAGTGAACGTAATGAAAGATGACTCACCGTAGACTAAATGAATTAGTGGAAGTTCTTATACTGTTCCTCTTACCTCTGTACTGCAATTATGTGTGTTCCCCCAGGGAAGCTGAGGAAGGAGTTGGCATTACAGTAAATAATGTAGGACCCCCCTTGGTGTAGACCCAGGGACCTCTATCAGCCTAGGTTGTTTTGAAATGTAATTTATGTGCATCAGTATCGTTTTCATGCTTTTATATCAACTTTGAGTAAAGAGAACGTGGATTCTCAAGCGTGTAGATCCCTTGTATTTGCACTCACTCTGGAGTAAGCAAGCCTTTTAGCAGTCACCACCTTACCACCAGCAAGTCTCCCAGGTAGGCCCCCATGCAAAGAATTTGTCTCACTTAGTGCTGGGCCGATGTGAATTTATTTCATTTAATCAGCATTAAACAATTTGTCACCCATCTATAGGAGAGCAAGATCTGGAGGTAGTGACCACTATGTTGTCCCTCAGGCATGGCAGCTAGCGCTTGCCCTGCTCAATGCCTGACTCTTACCAAGCTGAGTCTCTCAGTTTTAAACATTAACAATTTGGACTGAGACTCTAAGGTGGGTTTTGTGCTTTTTGCTACTGAAATTTTGCTGTCTCTGAGATCAGGGCTGGTGGAGGAAGATTGGAGGAGGGAGCAGTTAACTGTGGGAGATTAACCTGTATATTTTGGAGAGTTCCTGCTCCGGAAGCTGATGAGGGCCAGTGCCTGATGGTCTCCAGCTGTCGTGCAAGCTGTGGCACTTGCTGATGCTGCCAACTCTCTGGAGTCATGACATCCAGTGCTTCTTGCTGTTCCCCTTCCTCTCCCATTCAAGGTTTCCACCCCCCTTGAATTTGCTGGCATAATTCCAGTGCAATCAAAATGATCCTCCTATTTTGTGGGTTATTTGTATTTTTTTTTTTTAGGTCTACTCAAGAACTCTTGGGCTAATGCAAGCTGTTTGACTTGACTAGAGTTGGAAGTAGCTACATGTGCTAGTAGTTACATTAGTAGGTCATCAAAGTGGTGTTCGATAAAACTGGAGGTGTTTATTTTTTAGCCTCGATTATTTCAACTGGAAGAGCACATCTGCTCATGGCCTTGGTGATGCTTCAGTGTCTTTTAGAGTAACAGTGAGACTGTAAAGTCCACTGAGCAAGTTAAAGAGTATCTTTGTTAATGTACAATATGAAACGAGATCGTGGGAAAAGAAATTTTCATGGCTTGTATTTTGCAAGCAGTGCTTGTAAGTTGTCATGCTGAATATATGCACGTTGTCAAGGTGCATATAGATAGAAGGGACAAATTCAGGCACTGCTTTGGTATTTCTCCAGCTTTTTGACCTTAAATGGATGCTTAAAATACTGTTTGTCTATGTAATCTTTATATTAAAGCTGATAGTGGGATTATTTGAACAACACAAAGGGAAGAGTTAGAAACAGATTAGAAAATTCTTTCTGACTAGTCAGAAAATACGTGGGAGGGCCTGGCCACAGTTCACCTGAGAACAGACATCTCTCCCTTCGCCTTAGGGAAAGAGTCTGTGCTCCCTGGAGCCTACCTGGAGGTTACCCCTTGCTCACAGGAGCAGAACTTTCATAGGGTTAGTTGCTATTTAACATATCATAGTCATTTGCACCAGTGCATGAGTCTGCATTTGCTTGTTGATTTTTCTGGTAATTCCTATCATGTGCTACTTCAGTTGTAGTAACTATCGTATTTTAAACATTGGCAAATCAAATAGTAGCTGTTTGGCTATGCACACGTTCTTGAGGAGTTTAATATACTCTGCGTGTCTTCTAATTTAAAACATTTTATTAGTTCCAATGGGACTGAGCTGTGGTGCGAGGTTGTGCTCCCTGATAGGTGAGGATGGTTTCATAGAATCATTTAGGTTGGTTTGTGTTTGTGCGGATGAGAATTCCATGTCAGCAGCCTTGCAGCTGAAGGTACCGATGGCTTTAGCACCACTGCGGCACGAAAGCTGCATAAAGAGAAGACCTCTCAAACTCCTGGCAGCCTACAGTGGCTGGATTCCCGCTCCCTGGTGTGGCTGTGCTAGTGCAGGCTTTTCTCATGCACCAAGTAGTTGCACGGGGAGTCCTAGTTGGAAATTGCTTCCTCTTTCATTTGATTTGGCCTCCTCCCCTAAATTAGTTGGGGTTTAATTGCTGAATTTTCCTCTAGCTGAGGCAGCAGCTGCACCAGACAGATGAGTCTCAAGAAGGATGAAGTGTTGGCTCCTGTTCAGCTGGGCCAGACACAATGCAAGGTACTTTTGGCACCATCCTATGTGTTACTAAGGCATCATCAATCTTGGAGTCTTTGGAGACGTTTGTACAACATTAAAATCTCGGGCTTTGGACTAAAGCTTTGTTTGGAAATACTGTTGAAAAGTTTGTCAAATACAAAGGAATAAAAACTATAAGAAGACCGATTGCACTGAGCTCTCTCTCTGATTGTGCTTGCTTAGGAGTATTCTGGGCAGTGCAAGCTGTGGGTTCAGCTTGTTTAAAAAAAGAAATTGGCTTGTCTTTGAAAAAGTCAGTGAAGGTGGATTGATTAGCGTGTGTTAAAAGTCTGGCTTTCTGGTTTCAGTGTGTACAGCCTTTTAAAGACACTGCAGAGCAGTTGACATCTCTACGGTGTGTTAGAAGAACTGTTAAATTACATTTAAATGAATATATATTTAGCTTTTGGAAGAAGTTAATATTATTTGCTAAACAGGTTGACCTCTCTTCGTTTTTTGGAACTTATACTGATTCAGCAAGCTTTAATGGCCAAAGTCTCTGACTTCATTTTTAGCAAAGTTCAGGATGAAGCCCAAAAACTTCTGCTGATTTAAGACAAAAAAATCCCCAAGCAACACACCACAAAATACTCCACAGCTGATTTCAGTAGATCTGGCCAGATGGAGGTCAGTCCAGGATGCGTCATTTTCCCTGCTTTGGCACCTTAAGTAATTTATAATTGTGACAGAGAAGTGTTTGAAGGTGATGACTTCAGCATGTATTAAGTGGTTTAGGGTTGCAAAGGAGTTTTGAGTAGGGATCATTGTTGCATTCCAAAATACTCATGTTTTAGACTCCAGTGTAGGATAATTTTTTCTTGCTCTTCTGAATGTGACTTTGTTTCTCAAAGTGGAACAAGATACTTTATCCTGTTTTTTTTATAGTAACAGTAAGGTTGTAAAGTATGTAGTTTTCTCCCTTAAAAATATAAAGCTTAGCCACAGTTTTAACCAGTACTCAAGGGAAAAGCAGACTTGAATGGAAAAATAGTGTACATGATCATCAGAGTAACCCTTCCATCTGCTCTGAAGCAGAAAATGGATTTGTTGTAGGAATGCTATCAAACTTCCAGAATTGAAACCCAGGCATGTACAGTGGGAGATGTTCTGCCTGTCAGTAAGTTCATGCATAAGAAAACGGAGACATGTCTTGGTATGTAGGTGCTTCATGTTTATGACAGACTAGCAGAGGGCTCTCATCATGGTCAAGAGGCTGGAGCACATGTGGAAATAGAGAGCTGGGTTTGTTCAGTTGTCGGAAGAGAAGATTAAGGGAGATCGTACTGCTATCTTCAGCTGTCTATTGGAAGGAAATCATAGACTGGTTTGGGTTGGAAGATATTCTAGTTCCAACCCCCCTGCCACAGGAAGAGACACCTTGCACTAGACCAGGTTGCTCAAAGCCCCACCCAACCTGTCCTTGAACACTTTCAGGGAAATAAAGTGGAGCCAGATTCTTACAGGCACAGGGTGAAATATTGAGAAACAATGTACACAAGTTGGAACATGGGAAATTCTCATTAGATATATTTTTAAAATTTGCTTGTTTTTTGCCACAAGGGTGGTAAAGTATTGGAGCAGGGGCCCTGAGAAGTTGTGGGATCATCCATTCTTGGAGATGCTTGAAACTTGTCTGGATGAAACCCTCAGGGAGTTTGATTTGCTTTAAGGGGAAGGTTGAACTATTTCCAAACTGAATTATTAAGAGCTAGGAGGCAGCTTGGGGAAAGCAGGTAAGAAAGTCCTAGAGAGAAATTAGGATCAACTGCAGAAATAATGCTGTTGGTGAGTGTTCTTCTCTCATTCACAAATGTTGCTTTTTCTTCTCCTAAACATCAAGGAGGAATTTGCCCTTAGGATTGTCTCCCTGTCACGGTTTCTATACTAAGAGGAGGAGGTTGCTGGAGAACCATGGGGTTCTCTTAGTCTCTGGGGTGAGAGCTGTGGTGATGAGCCTGCATCTCAGCAGGGTTCACGTCATGTGCCACGTGCCACTTGGTCACCACCAGGTCGCTGTGTTCCTCCTTTCTCCTTTTTCTGTAGGAAAGGATGCTTTTCTTTCAGATGGAAAAGAGGAGATAAACTAAAATTAGTGTCAGAATTATTAAAGACTTAAAGATATTACTAATCAGATCTAATTTAATCTCAGCACCCAGGCATATATAGCACTGAAAACTTTTATTAGGTTTCTATAATTGTGTTAAAAGTGATACCCCTGGGCTAGTATTGAAGCAAGTGGTGTTGCCAAGCTCTGTGCATGACAGTACTGACCAGACAGTGCTGCTGGGGAAGCGGGGTGTGCTCTTCGCTGATCTTCAGTGCTCTGTGTTTTACGTCAGGCTCTGTAACTATCAGGGGCTAAGTGCTTTTTTTATTCAAGAGTGCCTTCTGCATCATTTTGGCTCTGGACCAACCAAAACTCATCTTCAGGCTCCTGGAGTATTCATTGGAGGAGATCACTGGGTGGGGCATCCCAGGAGTGCAGTTCCAACTGAGATATCCATATCTTAGATATCTTCTTCAAGCTTCCTGGAGATGCAGGTTCCTGTGGGCCTCGGTTGGCACATAGTATTTCAAACTCTCTTGAGGCAGGTCTGAGCTTTGCAAAAGCCTTTCAAATGAAAATTCAGAGGGCTGCTGCAAGGAGAAGTGCTCTGAGTGACAGCAGCCTGGTGCTGCAGATGCAGAGTAACATTTACAACACCTCTGCTCAGATGCCTATTAGCAAACTGACTCTGCTGCTCAGCAGTCCATACTGTAACTTGACATAGGCTTTGTGGTGCCAGCTCAGAGAAGTGGTCCTTCCCCGATGCCTAGTTCCTTGTGACAGAACAAACACATGTTCCTGGGGTGGACTGGGTCAGGGAACCCATCCAAGTTAAAATTAGCCTGGCCAAGAAGCTAATTTCAACCTGGGAAAGCTTCTCTGGCAGACGCACGCAGGCGAGCGTGCCCAGCCAGTGATGAGTGGCAACCCTCCCGCTGCTGCTTTTAGCAGCCTGCTGGGGTGGGCTCAGTGCAAGGGGTTTCAGCAGGGTTTGGGATTTCAAATCTGAGTGGGTAGAGTTGATCTTCCCTATTTTTGGGATTATATCAAAGCGAGAAATGAATCCACCTCCAAAATGGTATCCTGAGTCACTCCAGTCTGTGACAACTTCGGTGTTTTCTTGTCAATGGATGTAAAAATGTAGGTAAATTGAAATATTTCACCTTGGTTTTGACTTTTTTTTTGCATAAACTTGCTGCACTTTCAAATGAGAGTTGATGTAAACTGGCAGCAAAGTTTTCAAGTCAAACGAGAGGTTTCAACTAGAGCAGTGTTCTTATTTCTTTCCTGGCAAGGGAGATTTATAGAAGCTCCTCCCTGCAGTTTTGGTCTCAATGAGCTGTTGACCTGGAGCTGGCCCTGAGTAGAGCCTGGTTGTTTGGAAGTTTCTCTACTGATTTTTCAGTGTGCATCCTGGTACCCTCTTGTTTCTCATCATCATACATGGAGTCTTGCTGTGCATTAACCTGGAAAGCCAGATGATGAGCATTAATGCAGGGTAATTGCTCATTAATATTTCTGGGCCTGGTCTGGGTGCTCCATGGTTGCCTGGGTGAAATCCTCTGGAGAAATATGGCCTTTTGGAGAATCGGGACTTTCTGTCCATTTGTAGCCTCTGGTCTCATTGTTGCTATATGGGGAGGGATGGCCAGCAGTGTTTACAGGGATTTAAAACTGGAGGTTCTCTTGGGCCAAGGGGGATGGTGTGGGGACAGGCCAGCTCTGGACACGGTGGCAGAGAGGGTGCCAGCACCCTGTGGCTGCTTCGGGTCCAGCCTTCTGCTGGGCTGCCACCATGGGCTGTTAGGCCTTAAAATGCTGGTCAAACTGTGGGTAGGAGTGGAGAGCTTGTCCCCCAGCATGGCATCAGCCTTCCCAGGAAAAGAGGTGTCCTTCTCTACAGCCTGAGGGATGGAGAAGTAGGTGGGCACCTGGTGGGCCCCTTTCCCTCTGGGCCCAAATTTCCATCTTGAGATTGGAGGGAAGGAAACCCCTGAAACACAGTGGTTTCCAACACTGGGAAGTTCACACTAGCACTGAGGTGTTCTTTCTTACTTGTTTTACTAAGAAATTGGATTGGAAATATCTGCTTTTTAATGTTGCCTGACTATTTTGGCTCTGCTATTTTTTTATGCACGCCTTTGGATTTGCACTACTTAAGTATCTTGTAGGTTTCTTTTCTCTCCTTAAAACACATATATTCTGGTGCTTCACAAATATATTAATCCTTAGTCTGTAACATCTCCTTTCTGGAACTTTCTGGCACCTGCAAATGCCATGGTGTAGAGCAAATAGACCCTGAGTGTCCATCACAGCTCTGTGTGATGTAGCTTTCCTAATCAAGGACAATAAACTTACTGGAAGATATACAAAGATGAAATGATGAAAAACAAACAAAAAACCCAACAGACAAACAACTCCTCAAAAATGTTCTACAAAAATTAAGTTTTTTACTCAACTTTCTCTGTAGTTGTGAGGTGGGAGTGATTTCAGTGCCTTTGCATTACGTATAGGCAGGCTAGAACTTGGTTTCAAAAATTTCAAGGTTACTGTTAAGTAGATGGAGATCTACCAAACCAGTTCTTTTTGGTTCAGGTGAAAACTTGACTTTCACTATAGGTTAAGCCTAAAAATTGAAATAGCAGTCTCTGCCTTCCCAGCAATTTTAGGTAGCTCTGAGTCTCTCTCAGTGTGGAGTTAGTTTCTTACCTCTGGCCCTAGACAGCTAAACTCAGGCTGTTGCAGAAACCAGTTCTGGTTTTGTGGCAACTATTAATGCTTGTTTTGTTTTCTGATTCAGAAAGGAACTAAACGTGTTAAAACTAGAGAGAAAAGGAGACAAATAAAAGAGCCGCTCCAGGTCCCATGGCTTTTAGAATACTCAAATGCCTTTGTTTTGGGTGAGCTGCTGAGAAGTCCAAAGATTTTTGAGAGGTTTCTTCTAATGAAATACGTGAGCAGGAGGTTCCTTAAGACACTACACAGGTGAATATTGGTGAAATGTTGCCCGTTTTAATGTCTGTCTTCAGTGATTCCACTGTGCCCTTGACTGTTTAGATTATTTGGTGCCTAGTGCTCTTAACAGTGTAAAATAAGCTAGCGGCTAATAATGCAATGTTATCCAAATTTAGGTGAAACAATAATAAATTAGTGTCCTTGAGACAATAAATGAGTTTTACAATGTTGTTCCTTATGGGTTGTGCTTTGTTTCAAAGTTTGAGCCATAGTGGTTGTTTTGACTTTAAGAAGCATTATTTGTTTTTGTGGTGTAGGTTGAAAAGTTTTCTGATGATTGTATTTTTCTTGTTTACTTTCAGAGTCAGATTTACAGATCTGTCAACATAGAGCACCAACATGTTGCACCAAAAAAATGGAAGAGAGCTACCAGGCAGCTGTTAGAAGGGAGAGGACTCAAAGTATCCAGGCACTGAACTTCGAGCTGAAGTACATGATTGTTGGTCATATCACAGCTTTTCAAGGTAGGAACTTTTGAGATGCTCCAGTCCTATGAGGAGTTTCTAAAAGTAGCCCCTGCAACCAAAAGGAAAAGCTCTTTCCTTTGTCTTTAATTTCTCTTGCATCACATGCTGTAGTCACTGGCTTATGTTTTACTTCCCTGTTCTTTGATGATCCTACTTTTGGAAAGAGGTGATGGCACTTAATCTTGACTGGTATTTTAAGCATTTGCCTAAATCTAATTAGGAATAGATTTAAGCTTAGATCTTGCTCCCAGGATCATCTTAAAAGAGATCAGCATGGATTTTTTTCAAGGCCTTTTCAAATGTCATTTAGGTGCTTGATGTTTTTGTGCTTTTTTTTATAGTCTCTTGTGTTGCCAAACCATTTACAGGTGCAGAAATTAAATAAAAATGTATTTGCTGATGCTGAAGAATAAGTGCTCTAACTGATATGTCAAATGAGAACACAGCACTCTTTGTGTCAAAACGTTTCACGACCTAGCAGGTCGCATGAAGAGTGATCTGTATTCAGGAGTTATGGCCACACAGTTAAACGTGATCACATGAAGGAACCTGCACTGAAAAGCTGTTCTCATAACTCTTGCTGTTCTCAGAGCTACCTTGCTCTAACAGGTTGATGTCAGTCTATGTAGTTCCTTCATACAGATGGTTATTGTACCATTAAAGGGAGGAAAATTCTTGTGAAGAGCTGTGCACTATGCAGTGCTGAGTATGGGAGACTTATCTCCAGAAGGGCATTTAAACATAGGCTGTGAACTTTAAATATATAAGAGTTGAGTGACTAAATCAGTGACTGAGTGATGAGTCCTGTTTACTGACTTCTAGGGGCCTAATTATGTGCTTTGCTGTGTTTACTACTGAGCATCCTCATGGAATAGGTTTGGAAAACATGCCAGTGGTTGTTAAAATACAAAGTGTTAAGGGCTGTACAATAAAGCCTATTGTTACAAGGTGAGTTTTATCAAATAATACCTTTTTTGTCTAGTTTCTTACATTTGAGTGAAAATACTATAAATAAAGGATGTGATTGACGGTTAATAAGAGGTAGTACGTTCTCTAAAATTGACACTAAGCGATGGTGGAAGTCTGATGGAGACATGCAAGGGCAAGATAAATTTTCTTCTGCTTTTGATATTTTATTTATTTACTCTGTTTCATAGTGAGAAATGATGTTTTGGTTTATTTTCCAATTAATTATTGGAAATTTTTAGTATCTCACGTGATGAAAAGATTTTGTTGGAGAGCACTTTGGAGAAGCACTGTGGTAAAAGGGTGACTGTTGGCATTGTTAAATGCTGGTAAGTTATTCAAGCAATCTTTCAGTATCATGATTGAATAAAGATAAGGTCAGAATAGATTAACCTACTGGCCCCTTTAGGTCAAGCCTGCAGCTTTATTGTCTCTTGCTGATGAAGCCTTTTGATGGAATGAAAGTAGTAGTTAGACATTTCACACAGTTTAAATTTACAAGCATTTTCTGGAAGTGGGTAAATAGGTTGTTCGTTGTAACGTTTTATAGCTGGCCTGCTATATTAGGTAGGAACACTTGAAAAATGTAACTTTTTTCTTTTGCATTTGGAGCTGCTTTTGTTCTTTGGTTTTGTCCCAGGTGTCAGTGAAAAGCCTGTCTCTTTATCTTGTGCTGTATAAACATTCTGTTGGGAAGAGTAGTACTGTGTGAGACATTTACTGGGAGGGAAGATCTTTGCATTGAATTAACTTGGTCCTTTTGGTCTGTTTTGGTTTGTTGCTGTTTTGAATGATAAAACATGAGTGTGCCAAAAGCACATTTAAAGTCTGAGAAAAGAAATAACCTTATTTTAGAAGCTTTCAGGTGCCTTTCAGATTTCATGTTTCTTGCTATTTTTTAACAAGTCTGAGCCAGCTATCACTGCTGCAATTTATTCCTTTGTATGTGGTGGTGTTTATTTGTACAATTTTCATAAACAATTTATTTTCTTTTATATATATGTGTATTTCTAGGACTATTAGCCTAGTCAAAGCAAAGCAGCTGTAAGCCTCGCTGCCTGCTGCTGAGGAAAAGAAATCTGTGCTGCTTTTTATGCACTTTTAGCAGACACTA
Organism: Eurystomus gularis; assembly: GCA_013400335.1. NCBI lineage: Eukaryota > Metazoa > Chordata > Aves > Coraciiformes > Coraciidae > Eurystomus > Eurystomus gularis. Next base: position 34,649 of record VZZY01007356.1, on the reverse strand, counting down.
CTGTTAATATTCTACCCATACTGATGAAATAATTTTAAAGACTAATATGATACAACAAATGGATTTTCAGGAGTCCAGCTTTGAGAACATGGTGGTGAGAATTAGATTTCAGTGGGAAAGGAGGCTAACTTTTTTGGGGGGGACAGAGAGAATGTTTTGGATTTTTTTTATTTTTATTTCTCATCTCCTAATATTCTTTCGTGGAAGTCAAAAGACACTTGGTTCTGAGAACCTGCAATTATAGACCAGAGATATTAAGAGGAAAGAGGTTTCTTATTTGAGTAGGAGTTTTGGTATGAGTTTGATTAAATATTCCCTCTACACTGCCTGGGTACTGCTGTTGACTCTGGAAGTTTTGGACTTGGTTTAGGTTTTTCTTTTCGAAATTGAAAATGTTATTTAAGTAGCTTTGCCCACAGCTGAAATAAGACAATTTTCACAGGTGCTGGATTTAGTTGTGCAAAATAATTAGTCTGTAAGACTTGATTAAATATAGCACAGCTGGGGCAGCCTTGTTATAGTTGGGCTAATGCCCAATCAGTATGTGGCCTTAGCATTGTGGTTCTACCCTGTTGTTTTTCCCTCTTTAAAGTTTTCAGTATTAGCAACCCAGGCCTTGCTGAAACACTTAATAAATCAAGCTTCTGCACGGATGTGTTTCACTTGAACTCCTGTCTCTAATGCTGTTGCTGTTTCACCTGATTTGAGCAGGGAGAGCCACGCTGGCATCAGCTGCAGGCTGTAAAATGCCATTGCTACTCATAGCAGGACAGGAGGAAGGGAGAGAGGTAGGAATGAAAGGGCCAGCTGGCTGCTGGGGAAGTATGTCATCAGAATCAGCCCCTGCAACATCGTACATTGTCACAAAGTCTTTGGATGCTTGGTGTGTTCAATGTAGGCAGCCATTGGGGGGGGATTTAGAGTCTAGAGAAACAAGTCTTGTGAGGAGCAGCTGAGGGAGCTGGGGTTGTTTAGCCTGGAGAAAAGGAGGCTCAGGGGAGACCTCACCTCTCTACAACTCCGGAAAGCAGGTTGTAGCGAGGTGGGGGTCTGTCTCTTCTCCCAAGTAACAAGTGATAGGACAAGAGGAAATTGCCTCAAGTTGTGCCAGGTGAGGTTTAGGTTGAATATTAGGGAAAATTTATTCCCAGAAAGGGTCATGAAGCCCTGGAACAGGCTGCCCAGGGCAGTGGCAGAGTCCCTATCCCTGGAGGGATTTAAAAGCTGTGTAGATGTGGTGCTGATGGACATGGTTTAGTGGTGCCCTGGCAGTGCTGGGTTAATGGTTGGACTTGATGATCTTAAAGGTCTCTTCCAACCAAAACGATTCTATGATTTCATGGAAAGCTGCTGGATTCACTTTCTCTTAATGCTTTGGTCCATAGTGTAGCCTAAAAATCATAACCATGGTATTAGTCACTCTACAGATGTGTTATTAATGACTGTGCTCCAAATGGAGTCAAAGGCAAGGTGGAGTAAGTGGATGAGATGTGTCAGTCTGTCAGGAGCAGCATAACAGAGGAGAATGCTCCTGTTGGAATGATCCCAGTGTGTCACTCTCTGGCTCTCACAGGCAGCTTTGTTTTGGATGATTTTGGAGCGGGTCAATTTGTATCATCCAAAAACATGCCTGTCTTTTTGTCTTTGCTCCTGTGGCTGTACCCTGAAATGTCCAGAGAACTAATTCAATGAATGATCAGACAAGAGGCTTTCATTTTGTAACTCACTTTCCCCTTTGACAACCAGGAGATTCTCCTTTAAACTTACTGTTTTATTTGTCCCAACCTATTTTAGACTTGAATGTAAGCAAAGGTATTGTTTTAGTTTAGATGCGTGTCTTTGTGGTGATACTACACGTTACTCAGCACAGTCATCCTTCTATTACTCCCCGATTCCCTTGTGCAGTCCCTGCACTCCTTGCGGACACTTCCAAGCAAGGCTACTGATTCATTGTTAGTGGATTAAAAGTGCTGTGGGTGTGCAGGCTGAAAGTTGCTGTCAGAAGAGGTATCAACAGTCTGACAGGAAAGCTTTGTTGTGGGCAGACAGCAGAGAGACCTGACCCCCCTTTGCCGTGTCCTTTATGGAGTGCTAACAGGTGCCATGTAAGGGCCCACCAAAAGCTTGGCTCTGCTCCTGTCGTCTAGTGCTGAGGCTAATTTGAGTTAATGAGAATCCAAACACTGGTAATTTTTTTTTCTCCATTAGTCTATGCAGAGAGGCAGAACAAGATACTTTGAAACCTAAATCACATTTCAGTCACCAAACTAACAGGTATCAGAGATATGGTGGAAAGTTTTGTTTGAGCTCAGCAGTTTTTGAAAAAAATTACTTTGCTGCACTTTGTTTTTACAGCAGATAATAGGAATTGTTCACTCGCAGGCTCTAAAGAGAAAGCTCATTCACGAGCAAAAGCATGTTGGTCATAAGGTGATAATTTTGTGGTGTTTCTCTAAAATAACATTCATTTCATCCTGAGGGGTCAAATGGTGGGGCCAGGTGTTCCCATGTTGTCCCAGCTATAGACGAGTAGATCAGCTTTGTAGCACTCTGTTCCTCTCATTCCAAATTCAAGGGATTTGGCAAAGCTGTGCTTATGCTCAGCTTTATATGGAATAGGGAGACGCTGGTTGGGAAAGGTCCTTACTGCTATTTCTCATGGCTGGAGTTGCAGTGACATTGCTGTGCCCTGTTATCATTGGATCCAGGCAAGTGGGAAGGGCATGAATGGTACGGGGTAGCTGTAGGAACCTGGTTGTAGCAGGGATGGAGTTGGGGGCTCATGGTTGTCAGTAAAATGCCTGAAAGTTAATGATTCAAAAAGTCTTTATGCACAAAGTTTTGGATCTGGCATCCTCACTGGTGAGTGGAAGGGGTCTGCTGGTTTCTGTGAATCTGGGAATGGTTACCACTAGTGGGCCCAGTAATTAACTGACCTGAATATTCCCAGAAATAAGTTATATAGGGCACTGACACTCACAGCTATATGGACTCCAAAACATTCTCCATTTTAACTTGGCTGAGTTAGTGTTGCTGATACTTATTTTTTCTAAACTTTGACATATCAGCTTAAAATAGGGGTGGCTGGTTAATAATGTTGAAGCGCAATGAAATTTAGGAAACAAAAAAGACTTGGCTGGAGCAGCATACTCTGGTTTGTAGTTAATTACTGTATGAAGTGCAGTCACAGTGCTGGAGATGGATGCAGTCCAAAATCAATGAGCTATTTAAAAAAAATCCGCCAACCATCACCAACAGAAACCTGCCAACTATCACCAACAATGCCTCTGGTTTCCTTTATTTACTACTAGATTATAGAGATGCAGAAATGGTGTTTCTCAAACAGTTTTTTTTTTTGTCATCCTATACTACTTGGTCTTTTATTCAGACAAATCATTACTCACCGCTTTCCACTTGTATAACCCCGCTAAGCAGAGTTTTGTACTCTGCTGACCTTTGAGCTGAAAGCTGGCTTAGATGTATGATTGGGTTTTGGCTCAATGCAAAAATGACTCCCTACAGAGAGAGAGAGAGAGAGGAAGGAGAGGCTCCAGTAGAGGAATTCTGTCCACCTCCTGTATACTCTTTAGTCCTGTTCCAGTGCACCAAACAATCCGTGTTTTCTAGCTGGAGCGAAAGCCTGATTTGTGTGGAGCCCAAGGGAGGCTGGAATATTCCCTTTTAGCTGTAGCCTTGTGTGTGTGAGCTGTGTGTGCATGGACTACTGGTGTCTGTCCTGTGTGGGGCTCTGGGTGGGAGGCTTGTCTTCGTCCATAGGAGAAAACCAGCCTTGGTTTTGGCTGCTGTTGAAATGTAACCATACCTTTTTATAGGGTGATTTCTGTCTGTAGATCTTAAGCTTTCAGAAAGGTCTTCAGTGTGGGTGTACTGGTGCTAGAGATGCATAAGGTGAGGCACAGGGGTGGGAAAATGTCTTTCCTAAAGCGGCACATCATGTCATAAGAAAGGCCAAGAATGCAACTTAGTTTATCCTTGTGACCTCTTCTGATCCCTCAAAAAAAAAGTATTTGTGATTTCTAGAGATCTTGGAGAGAAAGAGAATTTTGACTGATTGTAGTCTCCTGAAGTCTCTGCAGGAAGAGTGAGATGCTTGTTTTGTCCTTGATCTTGGCATGGTTGGTCTACTTTGACCTAACTGTGGACCAGGTCAGTGTTTCAGAGCAGTGCAGTATAAGGAAATCGTGTTCTGCATCAGCTCTGGTGGTAAGATTCCTTCTTTGTATTTTGGTACTACCTGAAAGTTCAGAAATCCAATGTGCTTAGTGTGCCATCAGTTTGGAGGAAGAAATTCCCCTGGTTCACAATCCACTGTAGAACAATTTATGGTGGTTGCGGACAACAAGAGGTGAAGAACTGCAGGGTAGGAGAGCAAGAGTCTGATAGAAACAGTCTGTGTAACCAAGAAACGTGCAATAGTGGTGAAGCATTGCTCTTGTGACAAATGCTCTTCTGATGCTGCCATCCTGCTTTTATCCTCTTTACTGGTGGCGTGTCACTTAATGAATTAAGTCAGCAACTGCCCTGTCTTTCCCCACATTGCACATAGTACTGTCACATTGGTGAGGCTGCAGGGCCACCCAACACAGTCTTGTCCAGTGGCCAGTAAATGAACAGGGAAATAGATCAGAAATATGAAGATGCTTCCCTTTTACCCTCCTGTTCCCTGGAGAATGGTAATTCAAGAGCTTTCAGAGTCTAGGCTGAGATACACCTATTATCTAGTGGTGTAATTATCTGCATCTACTCTCCATTAATTTCTTGCACCAGGTTATCTTTTGGCAAAAAACTGGGCAACATCAAACACATGCTGACCATGATTTAATTATGCATGAGGTTCCTCGCTTTAAGCATGCTGCCTACTGATCCCATTGTGTCACTGGATTCTTAATTTTTATTGTTTAAAAGTATAGTTATTGCCAGGGTAATTACTCATCTCGTATGTGCCATTTATAGTGTTAGAGCCCAAGGCTTTGCAAGGCTTCAGTCTTCGTCTGTGTGTGGAGTTTAAGCACAGGGGTGTTAAATTCTTTCCCGTAGCTATCCTTTTCTCAGCAAAATATAAAGAGTTTGCAATGTGATATTCCCTCATGCTCTCACCTTTTTCTTCTGAATGTGCAAAATTAAAAGAAAATCTTGGTGGTGTGCCAGGGACGGTGAGTAAATATTACCATTTCATTGTGACTGGTGATTACTGGGCTCGCTCTGCAGCTTGTGTGTGTTAAGCCTCTAAATGTTTTGCATGGTTTGAGAGATTCCTTTTTTGGCTGAAAGACTACCTGTGATCCTGTGGAATAATACCTTTTCAGAAGCTGTGTGTACGCTTCTGTCAAGATTCTAGATTCAGATCGACACTTTTGTGCTGTAGATTACAAGAGATTGAAAGTGTTTCTTTACCTGGTGTCTGGTTTCATTTTTCATAAGTTGGAAGCAGTGTGATGATTTACTATACATAAATACTTTAAGGAATGTGTTATTTCTATATACATACAAGCTGATAGTTAAATACAGAAAAACAAAAAAACCCCTTCACCTTTAAAATTTTTCTGTAGTGCGTGTTAAACATAAAATGAGTGTGTGCAGAAGTTCATCCCAGCCTCTCATGTTCTTTAAGATTCTCTGTGCCTCTTGATTTTTCCCTTACTATTGCATCTCCCATAGTATTAGTTCTGAAAATAGTGTTGAATGTTTTTTACTGTTTTCACTGGTTTTTGCTGTTTATTTCAAGGTTATATGAGTCCTGGTGAAAAGATAATTTCCCCAGTCAAATTCCTGAATTTACTCTGTTTCCTTGACAGTGCTGCCCTCCTGCATCTAAACCACATCTTTCCTCCTGTACTTTCCAGTATAGCCCATGATGTGAGTCACCTCTGACTCTTGATCTAAATGTCAGTTACTGTCCCAAGTGTTGTAACCCATGTGCAGGACCCAACACTTGGCCTTGTTGAACCTCATGCCACTGGCCTCGACCCATCGATCCAGCCTGTCCAGATCCCTCTGTAGAGCCTCCCTACCTTCAAGCAGATCAACACTCACACCTAACTTGGTGTTGTCTGCAAACTTACTGTGGGTGCTCTCATTCTCCTTGTAAAGATCATTGATAAAGGTATCCCTGACTGCTATAGCAACGTAAATAACTGTTGACCTTGGTAATTGTTGTGTGTTTCTGATTGCATTAATGTATCTCCCTGCTGCGCCTTGTCATTTGGGCAGCTCGTTAGGGAGAAGAAATTATTAGTCTTTAAAAGAGCACAAGAAAAGTCAAAGAGAGGAATAATGGAAGAAATCACACTTTTGTCAGAAAATTCTGATGACTTTATGCTTTCAAAATAGCAAACTCAAGTGGAAAACTTAATGAAAACCTAGGAAGAACACTTAATTCTCGCTGTGGAATGTAAATCACTATCTTGCAAACCATATCTAGCACAAAGATCATGTCCACAGAATTATTTGCAGGATAACTACAGCTAGTGACTATATTTTTAATATCAGGTTTCTCCTTAAACATAAGAAAACCTTATCTCTAGTCTTATTTATTACACTGAAATGACTTTATATTGATTGACAATTGACAGTGACACTGTGGACTCGGCAGCATTGTGAGTGGCTCACTGTTGTAAGGGTTCCTGAGTGTTGTATGCAGGTTTGACTGATGAGATAATGTGCAGTTGGTTTTCAAGAATGCAATATGCAGAACTGTGCTTGTGGCTAATATTAGTCTTGCCAGAAACTTATATTGGTAATCATGATATACTTATGAGTATCCAAGTTTTTGATTGGTTACTAGAACTATAGTCCTTTGACTATTGTTAAGCTAAAGTGCTATATTGTTTGGATCACTTAAAAGTGATTAAATATAGATTTTACAGAATTGTTTGGCCCAAGGCTTTGAAAGGATGGTATAATTCCATGTGAAGTGGTGAGAGAAATACACATTAAATATATTTCAAAGGAAACAACAAATCATATAGGTAAGATACCATCCATTTAGCATTTATAATCATCACAAAAATTGGCTTCCTGAGCTTGTCTGGCTGTGGCTGTCAGTTGATACGCAGAATGTCAGCAATTTAGGGCAGGGACAGGTCTCTTCATTATCTATTTATAACTGTTGTTCATGCAATGTGGGTAGGGCATATTGGTGCTAGAATACGAAATTTAATGAACACGCACATCATGTGTCTGGTCATCTTATATCTCTGTGTACATGTTTCACCTGTCTGTTGTCATAATTACCTTTTTCTTCTTCTTTGTTCTTTCCAATACCTTGTCAAGCTGTTGACCATCTCCAGAGTATAAAAGCATGGTGGAAGCGTAGCCCGATAAGTCAATGATAAATTAGTCCAGATAGAAAGAAAACACAAAGCTAGCTGAAAACAAAGTGTTCATTTCTTCTAGCTGTTAACAGAAAATGACTTATTGCTGTTGTGTGTGGTATTTTATTTATGGGCTAGGAATTCCCTGTGCTGTCTAAAACCCTAAGCAACCATGTCAGTCCCAGAAGATGACAGCATTGCTGTAACATGAGAGACAGAGGAACACAGACAGATGGAGGGTGTGTACAAGCAATAGGATCATGATTTTTGATGTAGCAGTCTTAGCATTCAGGGACACATCTGGAATGTTGGGATTTTGGAACAGATTTCAGAGTTTCTGTGCTTCTTAGTTCAAAGAAGTGCTTGTTACTGTAGAATGTCATGGCTTCCCAGGTTGCCCACCAGTGGAGGGCATTGTGGTTGAAGCCAATAGGCTCTGAGGATACTTCAGTTTAGAAAGGAGATGTTCTTGATTTTAAGTTACTTTATTCATGTGAGCATTTACCTTCAGAGAAAATACTTTAAAAACTTTTAAGAATTGCAGCAAACTTTGGAAATAAGGCAAGGAAAGCTGCTTATAGCGTTGTTTTGCAATTGTGTGCTTGCATGTTTCAAGCACTTGTGGCATGAATGGACAAATACACAGATCAACCATTTTTGATCTCTTTATACTTCAACTTTCCATCTTTGTCCTTTGTGCTTCTCTCTGAGGTGTCTCTCTTGAGGAATTGAATGGAGAATGTATGTGCAGAGCAGGGAATGTCTCACAGAATGCTGGCCCTATACTTTACTGGTTAGTCTACCACTAGTTTAGGATCACTGATGTGCAATTGGCTCATTGTGTGTTAGAGCAGCTGAGTCACCTGCTTCTGCCTTCTCCCCTTCTCCCCATGGTATGACTATCAAAGCTGCTATGAAGCAATACTTGGACCAGTCCTGTGTACAGCAGCATGGTGAGAGACATGGGAATTTATAAGGATGCAGAAACAAAGTAACGTGAAAGTAGACTGCTGTGCTAGAACTGTGTGATCTGCTCAAATCCATGGTATGTGAACATGATCCTCTGCAAAACTTGCTCCTACATCTGACCTTAAGTTGAAATGTGTGCTCATCATCTATCTACAAAAATATCTGTGAAGTGATATGTGCAATACATCAGATTTGAAGTTAGTCTGAATTCCTTGTCCTGCACCGCCTTTATGGACATCTGTTTGGATTGCATTGCTGCACTTCTGGCCATGCAGCTGGAGTGTAAATATTTTGGAAGTGTAGTTATTGGATTATTATGCCTTTTGTTTGCTATTTTGCTGGAAGTTGGGGTTTAATTAATGACGTGCTGGATCTGTGTTATCACTGTCCTTACAGAAAGCTTCAGATATTTTCTCTAAACTCAGATGTTTTAGATTTCAGAATCAGGAAGATTTATGTGGTTATAAATAGAATCTGCTGCATACTTCCTATACATGTTACTGGGGAAATGATGAGCTGGTGCTGCTACCTAGCAGCATCCCGTTGACTTTTAACCTATTCTTCAGACCTTGCAGGAAGCTCTTGCTTTTGGTGTGAACCTGAATGCTATTGATGATTCTCTGTAAAATAGCTTATATCCCAGCAGTGGCATCTCTATTCAAAGGAGTGCTTTGTCTGCCTGATTTTCCAGTTGCATTTCCTGCCTAAATGGAGGGCTGAGTTGCTACTGTAGCCATGCTAGCTACTTGCTAGCATTTCATGTCCATCTTAGAACCAAATGTGGGTGTTTCAGTAGAGATATTGAAAACATGCGACTTTTAAAATATTTGTTTGTTATTCCCTTTTCTGTAACTAACAATGCTTTTCAAAATTGTGTTGTCATAGAATTGTTTTGGTTAGAAAAGATCTTTAAGATCATTGAGTCTAGCCATTAACCAAGCAGTGCCCTAGCACCCCTAAACCATGTCTGTCAGCACCACATAACACAGCTTTGAAACTCTTCCAGGGCTGGGGACTCCACCACTGCCCGGGGCAGCCTGTTCCAGGGCTTAACAACCCTTTCAGGGAAGAAATTTTTCCTAATGTCCAACCTAAACCTCCCCTGGCTCAACTCAAGATCCTTTCTTTTTGTCCTGTTGCTCTTATACAATGAAGTTGTATAGTTGTGTCATGGGAGAGTAGATTTAAGGGGAACTGGTGCTTGGCTGAATAAGACTGACCTGCAGTTGGGTCAGTGTGAACTCAAACCGCTTCACTTCTTACGTGTGTGTTTGTATTCTCGGATGAGAACACCTTGAATGAGATACTGTTCTGGTCCCCCACGTGTTACACCACTGCATCACACATTTCACATCATTTCCAAAAACTGTTGAGCCAGGAGGCTTTGGGACTTTTTGTCGTTTTCACAGATGTGAACTTATGGTTGCCTTGGTGGTCACAACAACTTTGGGATATCCACAGACTTAGGCAACAATGTGAGAATAGGACTTGAACGTAAGGAATTTATTGATCGTGTTCCCCACATTCTCCCAAATCTTTCCCTCAGTCTTGTAGGCCTAGTAAAAAAAGGCCTCACAGCTACTAAAGGGTGGTTTGTGTAAGGTTTTAGAGGATCCACCAGCCTTGTCCTGCTGAGGATAACTACATCTGCTCCAAATCTTTAATCGGAAAGGGAAAGGTTTGAGAGATTGGCTGTCTTCTTTTTCCTCTGTTAAAACTTTTGTCTTTGATGTACTGTGCTAAAATTAGGATCTCTGCAAATGTTTACTTTTGGAATGGAAGAACTGATGCAAATTTTTGTGGATTCTTACCAGAAGGAAAAGCTTTAACAGGTAGTTCTTGTACTGTTTACCAGGACTATTTTGCAGTTGTGTAACTTCCTCTGATTTCTGCTGCCAATTTTTTTGGGAGAGTTTCTTTTAACTTCTTTTAGATTGCTGTGGGAAAGAGGTATATGTTTGTAGGAGATGTAATAATTTATTTACTCTTTCTATTATTATTTTTGTAAAGTTTCATAGTACTCACTGTGCACAGAAGGCTATAAAATCAGAGACTTCCTGTAAAAATTGTATATATTTGCTATAAGGATCTAAGAGGTGCATATGTAGAAACATGGAGCTTTTAAGTCCATCTCTCTTCCCCTTTCCATGATGTTCTGAGAAGGCCTCTCCTTGGCTTCTATCTAGTATCTGCATTTTGCATGTATGACCAGTGATTCTTGGCATGCTCAGGGCCTCACGGCCGACTGACACCTCACATAGAAGTTGCTGTTCCAGAAACCACTTCTCATTTATTATGTCAGTGGCCAGGCTTAGCTTGCCCTAGCCCAGAGTTCTGTTTGACTGTGGGTCCCTCGAGCAGCTTTTGTACAGCTGGATAGGTAGTAACTGTAGGTGAATAAATAGTGCTCTGAGCAGTACAGCTGACCAGCAGACCAAAACCCATTATCCGAGCTAGAACTTCCTTTCGACAAACGTTTAATCAGTTCCTCATGTATTACATCCTGCTTTTTTTCTTTTAGTAGTTTTGGCCCAGGTTGTTGTGTGAAAGTCATAACAGAAAATATGGTCTATCCTCTCTGGAAAGCGTTCCTTCTCTTTCTACCCACAGAGAATCCTCTAAGGAAATACTTTGGCATGTGCCAAAGAGTTGCTTTTTTTCCTCCATGGACTGAAGGAGAAGTTACAAATCAGAGCTGCTTCTGTGCCTGACTGAACAGGGAGTGACCCAGGTGCTTCTGAACAGTCGATTCTTTTCTTGGTGTAACAAGACAAATGAATATCTTATGTCTGTTAGTTGGGAGGGGAAATTGCATCTTTGTGCCTTTAGGAAAAGCAGGTTATTTTCTAAAAACAAGGAGATTATATTTGTCATGGTCAGTTGCAGTGGGAGGGGGTCTCAGTGGTTTCAATGGTGCCGTGTCCATTCAAGGATCTACACCATTCAGATATTAGGATTTTGATTCAGCTGGTCATGTAGTATGCACTTAATATTACATGTGATGTTTATTTTTAATTTTAAAAGCAAAAAAAGGGGTAGCTCTCCTGCTGAAATACACTCATAAACATTTTCTTTAAACTTTGTGCTCTAGAAAGACTAATTCCTTCAACTGGAAAACAATGGTCAGACAACATAAACCTCCTCAAATTCATTGCCAACAAAAGTTAAGTTTTAGGGGCACTAGCAAATGAATGTGAAATTAAAGAAACTAGATCAGTTACAGGAGGATGAACCCTTTCAGCCCAGACTATTTGCTATTGATTTTTTGCCTAGTTATAGGCCAGTTCATTACTCCCTTAAAAATTCTTGGTAAATAAATGCAAAATAAATCCTTTAATAAGCATAGTGTAATTCAGGCTTCTGTTTCCCAAGAGAAGATTACTTTACTGGTATATGCTGAGGAATATGTTATTAAATGGCAAATGAGTGAAGCACAATTGGTATGGGCCAGCTCAAACTCGGTACTGAAAAACATCCTCCTGGCAACTTGCAATGCAGCTCACAAAAATGGATTCCTGGGAGAGAAGGATCATTCATTCGCTCCTGCTGGGGGGTGGTAGGAAGTCAGAAAGTACCAAAAGAACATAGGAGATACCAGTACATAAAATCTTTATATGCACATAGACAAAGAGAGGCAGGCACATGCGCTTTTTCATTTGGATTTAATTTATAAAGACTGAGTCCAGCAGAGGAACAAAATGTCTAAAGAACTAAAATCCAGTGTAGTAAACTTTTGTTGAAAACGAAATATTCTTACCATGTTTTAATGCTAAATATGACAGCTAAAATACTGTTTCATCACCACCCCTGTACCAATTCTAAGACTGTGGTGACCAGACACACCTACTACTCTTACTGCTTCTGTATTTGGTAGCAAAATTTAGAAAAGCTAGAGGAAGAACAGCAGTACTTTGATATTCAAATGCACAGAGTAAATTCTGCAAACAATGAGAGGAGGTGAGATAGTTTGTTTTACTAGATCTGCCAGTACAGGTGGGAAGGAAAACAGACAATTTTTTTTGGTCAGAGTCCTTCGGAGTTCTGTGTCTGAAGAAGGACTTTTGTGTCCAAAAGATGTATTTATTTTTCCTTACAACTGTATTAATTCATTAAATAACAGATGCCATCCTTCCCAATTAACCTTTTATTTACCAATATCCTCAGCCTGCTATCCTTCCAGCAAAGCAATTCTGTTCAATACCAAATTTATTTGGAGATATTTCTGGCTGTTGTACAGTAACACACCTGCCGTTGCACTAATCCAGCGAAATGTTCAAGCTCAGGTATGTTCTCCAAGTTCTGGTACTTCACACAGACAAGTCTGAGAGCTGTGGGCATTGGTTTAAGGGGGAAGTAGAATCAGCCTGTTCAAAGTCTGAGCTGATAAGGGACCTCTGTGTGTGTGTGTGGATGTTGAGGTTCTCTTGCTTGCAGACCTTAACTGATGCCATGTGCAAGTGGTATTTGATAGCACAGAGCTACCAGTTCCTCCCAGTGTACTATTAACTGCAGAGTCAAGTGGAGTTTATGAGCTGGGTACATTTTCAGCTGGAGAATAGGAAATGTCATTGCAGTGGTTTAAATCAAAATTTAATTTTTTGCTTTGTAATCTAGACACTTTCTAATGGGATATGAGGTTTGTAATCTGTTTTTTTTAAGTATTCACAAAGCTTCCTCCCCCCTTACTTTTTTCAAAGCGTATTCAGTAGGTTTGAGACAAGGTTAACCTCAACAATGATTTTGCTATTGCATAAAGGAATACCTAAGAATTAAAGGACAAATAAGACATGCAGGAAAAAGCCATGTGAAAAGGAATACTTACCTATACATCTACCCACTCTAAGCTTATAAACAATGTTCTGATGAAAAGCAAAGATAAAATAAGCCCAGGGGTGGCACAGCTTCAAGGAAAACATGAAGAACTAATGAAGGTTTCTAAAACTTCTTCGTTATTTCTTTCTATCTGAAAACTAATTCTCTTAGCCACTCAAAGATGGAGTAACTTGAGTGAAGGCTTTTGAGTTACACTACGTGCAACTGGTGTAAGCTACAGCAGCATGAGACTCACAGTGATTTATCCTGTGATGACAGAGACAAATCTTATCTGAACTTTCCTGGTTCTGTAGAGGATGAAACGTTCATTTTCCTGTCATCGCTCAAGATCACTCGAGGCAATAGATAGTTTTATCTAATTTTATAATCCGTCTGAACAGAGCAGTTTTGAGGCTATAAACATTATTTAAGGATGTGCTTTCTTGTATTTCCGAAGCCATTATCAAGGTCTTTTCCTCAAGCATCTTTTCTATAGGCCTGCTTTTGATCTTGTTTGATGACTGATGGTTTTTGTAGCAATTTCTAGTCACTTTTTATTTCAAGATCAATAAAACTGAAATATTAAAAGCAAAAAGCAGGCTTACAATGCCCCTTACTTCCAGCCCACCCACTTTTCCCACCACACGTTTAGCAACATACCTTTCAGGACTGCTGTCAATTAAGTGCCATAAGAACACATGCTGTGTTTGGTGGTGCAGCGCAAAGTCCTATTTAAGCAGAGCTCAAAATGGAGCTGTTCTGGCCTTAGCATGTTGCATGTTAGCATGTGTAGTGAGATTGCAAGCCTGACAGAATGGACACACAAGCAGGAGTATACTGATATGCTAGAGAAAAGGCATGTCATAAAATCATTAGGTTGGAAAAGACCTTAAGATTGAGTCCAACATAGTCATCTAGCACCTCAAAACCCTGAAGTGAAGACCTTGGAAACACTTGCAGTAGATAAGGCTGCTAGATAGGCAAAGGATGAGGGAGACAATTCCCTCATCCTTATCTTGCTTCCACAACCATTCATGGCAACTCATTGACTCCAGGGCAGGCTCAGCCCTAAATTCATGTGCCTTGAAGTTAGACACATGCTTAGGTTCTTTGGGACAGAAGAACTCGATATTCTGTTGATCAACCATTTTGATTTTGTATGTTTTAGTAATTTGCCAGGAAATGAGTTTCAACAGCCTGAGGGCTCTTGAGGAAAGTAACTCAAGTTTATTTACTTGCTAACCTTTGAATTTCTGATTCACATGCATGATAATTTGTTTGAATAAAGATTTGGATATAAAAATGGAATTAAACCTTTATGATGACCTTTAGAGTAATTTGGACACATTCTCATCTTGGCTTGCTATTTAAAACCTCTGCAGTTACTGATCCATGATGTGGGTAATGAAACTTTATCTGAAACTGTTTTAATATTTGTGTTGAGTGCTAAGTGTGAAAAGGTTCTTTTCTCACTAGTATTTGGATGTTATTTCTGTTTTCTTTTCAGCATAACTTACAACCATAAAGAGCTGTGGATGCGTCCATTGTTTTATTTTCTGTTTTGGACTCCATTTAGATTCCATCTTAGGATGTATCCCTGGTTGTGCTTCCTCCAAGGAGCAGAGGAGAGGCTTGAGGTTTTAGGTACTAAAGAGATTTACTCTTCAATTTGTAAAACATAATTAATCAATTAAATATGCATATTGTGTATGAAGCAAAAAGTCCTCAATGCTTTTCGTTCTGTTTATTTTTTACAGAGCAAAACTAAACCTGCTATTTGTGCTGCCATCCCTGTTGGTATTTACGTCGTGTCTGTCACCAGTCATATTGAGAACCATTTGATGTTGTTTGGTTGAACCATATTAATTAAAGTGGAGATCTGTACCTGATGTTTTAGCTGCAGCAATTTAAGAGAAGTAGCATGAGTGTCTTTTACAGTGGAAATCCCTGTGATAACTTCAGCTGTATGGTTTTTAACTGGATTTGATTCAGAATTGACCTGTCTTAATGTTGAGGTTTTTTAACCTTATAACAGAGAACAAGTCCCAGAATTTATTTTGAAAATATTCAGAGTTAGGCTTGTGTGCAGTCAACACAAAGTTATAGATCAAATTGAAATGTGTGGCAGGATCATCACCAAACCATTAATGGAAGAACAAAAAAATGCAGGAGAATCACATGGTCCACTTAAGATCTGGTTTAAAAATATAAGTAATAATTATGCTGTATACCAGCAAATCTGAAGCCATGTATCCTGTAGGCCAAAAAGAGTGTGCATTGTGAATTCCCTTCACTTATGCAAGGAGGTCTCTGCATGTGACATCTTTAAGGTCTGAGTATTGACCTTGTACGATTTGTTGTATAGCTGGAAAAGCACATTGTGATAAGGCAATATGGACAGTATTGCTTGTAAGCTGAGGAATAGAATTCATCAAAAGTCTGTATAGATCTTTGGCTGGTGCCAGGGAGGGTTACAAAAGAAAGAAAAAGCCCTTCTCCCATTTTTTAATGGAAAATGAAATCTTTTTCAATTGGCATTCTCATGGTGAGGCAGTCCTTTCCCAAAGAAGCCATTCAGAACATCCCAGGGGCCCTGGGAGTTCCCCGCTGTCCCTGCGTGGGATTGAAGTGTTTCTATTTACAATTCATTGACTTTCAAATCAAAATGCTGCTGTTCTGTTGGGCATCAAAAGGCAAGTGCTCAGTGGCTTGTTCCCAAGAAAACCATACCCCATCCCATCCTAAAACATCTGCGTACATCCACACGTGGGAGTTTACATGCACGTGTCAAATGTCTCAAACTAACCTTGGATAGTTTCTAATTTTAGGCAGCAGGATTTCCTGGTGTAAAATAGTATTTGTTAAATACTTTCCTACGCATATTATTTATTAAATCCATATTGAAGGTATCCGCCTATAGAATAAATTGATTTCAGCTACACAGCACAACAATGAGCTATTCTAAAAACTAAAAAAAAGGCAAGAAAAAGAAAAGAGTTACTTTTAATAAAATAAGCCAGATGCTGACTTCATATATTCTGGGGAAAGACAACCCATGTAAACTCAATCATTTTCATTGAGTCCCCTTAGTGAAATTATATCTAGTGTTTTGATCCAATGCAATTCTTAATGCAGTAACATCTTTTGGCTCGAGAGGCTCCTTACTCTTTCCAGACCACTAAATCTCTGTGAGGCTGCTGCATTAGGTTGGTTTTAGGGTTTTTGGCAGGAGAGTAACTCATACTGCCTATTGATGATTTCTCGGTGTTTTTTTAGTGTGTTCTAACAAACTCTGCTCATTCAGTACAGCTTCTAATAAAAGAAAATAATGTCTTTTTTTGCTTTCAGAAATACCGAAGTGTATTTTAAAATAATTTTAACTTTTTAGGGCCCAGTGAAATAGAGAATGTAAGTCAAGCAATAAAATAATTATTACAGTACTATTAAGTTACAGGGCTTTAAATACAGATGGGAAAAGTGTGTATTAAGGCCTTGGTATAAAGCTGTCAGCAGAGACCTTGTATTGGACCTACAGGCTCTGATTCTCCAAACACACAGTGCTGTTGAAGGCAAAGTTAAGAACACACAGGTAAGACCTCAGGAACTAGGGTTTAACTACGTGCCTGTTTCTGTTGTCATCCACTCAATTCCCAATTTTCAGTTAAAATGTGTTCTCCTCTAACCTGGATGAAGTTACTCATTGGCAGTGAAGAGTGTCAGATTTCACACTTCTTTTCTATGGGATATCTTGAAATTAAGGTGACTTCAGGTCACTTAAGGAATGCTCAGTGGTATGATCATTTAGAGCTTTACCTCTTTCAGGTTTTCCATGGGCCATGTCAATGGCGTGCCTCTTTGGGTTAGGTCTTCCAGGTCAAATTCCGTGGTATTGAAAAATCCATCTTTGCAACAGCAGAGAAGTTTCGGGCCATCTGTTTCCAATTGTATGTGCAAAGGCTCTAGAGAGTGCCAGGAGTGCATTAGAATCTTAGAGAGGAGTCCAGATTTACAACATTTGTAAGTGACCATTCACAGCAACATAGTAGCTTAGTGGCTTCTGGAACAGAGGAATGGTTGCCTGACACTTTGAGCCTGCAGGAAAAAAAGGAGGAAATCCAAAATGTCCCTACTGAAACTTTGGATAAAATAAGTGAATTTATGTTTCTGAAGGCAAACGGTAGTAGATGAGATCTTTTAAAAGCAGGAAAAAAATGTTGGTTAAACAGAGGCTTGGACTTTGTGAGAATTGAGGGCATGGAAGGTGAGTTTGAAGAAGAAGAATTGAGATTGTGGCAGATGCAAACTTTTCTACTGCAGATATAGAGGACTGGGGAGAAAAAAAAAAGAAAATAAAAGCTGGAAAGCGTCAGTGTGTGTGTTAACGATGTCCCTGAAGAGGAAGTCAGGAGTAATCCCATTCTCCTCATTCAAGAGTCAGAGTCTCCTGGTGAGGAGGCTGAGGTTTTGGAAAGAAGGTTCTGACTTCCATGTGCTTCTGAAACACATGGGGTTTTGACTGGAGTCTAAAGGATTTAGGGCCTTCTCTTTTGATAGGAGCAGCTTAACTAGTATGTTTATAGCCGGATGGATATTCCACCTTGATTTCAAGTGAGATAATTTGAGTTCATCCTTAGAAGATGAATTCTGTGTGTATGAAGGAGAGGATCTTGTCAGAAGCATGTTTGTGGCTAACAGTGCAATGTGGCCCAGAGATAACAACCAAGCTCATCCATCAAGCCCAAGATGTTCTGAACAACCAGGCCTCATTCCCTCAACCAAAGTTTTTCTGCTTGACTTTGATTCACCTACTAATAATACCATAAAGTCTTGGCTGGTTTTTGTGTAGTCACAATCCGAACATTTCTACAGCGCAAAGAGAATGAATAGTTGGTGTTTGTGCAAGGTTCTTGCTTGCTGCAGTAAATGTGCACAAGGTGTTTGAGATTTGCAGTATTTGTTTCAATTTATCTTCTCAAACTGATTGGTAGACTAGAGTAACTGTCTTAGCGAAATGTTCCTAAAATGAATAAATAATCTGTTTTTTCTGACTTGATAATCTATTGGCTTGTTAGAGGGTTAATCTTGAGGTACTTTCTGAGAGTAGAAAAAACAGTTTGCTTTGATGGCCCGTTAATGTTCTAGAACAACAAGAGATGTAGTCAGTCTTTGGTAGCTTAATTTACACTTTTCTCTGTTTGGAATCTGATATCCTCTATTTCCCAACATTTTTGGTATTTATTAATGTTTTATTACAAAAATCAACGTATTTGTTTTCAGTGTCTGTACTCAAGAAGTAAGGATAAACCAACTTCCTTGGTTGACTGTCTTCCTGTGTGATTATTCAGAAGTGTTAAAATGGCAAGCTGTAAGGAGTAGCATTTCTGGGATGGCTTTTCTTGAGCGGACAAAGTTGTTGTTAAGATTTGGCCATATCCTGTGCAGAAGATGACACCAGTCTGTTCATCTACCCTGTTCCTTGCATGGGTTTTGAACCTGCAGTGATCAACCATTCTTTTCCTGCACTGCCGTAGCACTTCGGCTGCCATCCACCTCTTGGGAACATCATTAACACACATCCTGGGTCTTGCTTTTAGCTTTCCTCTGACAAGGGCTCAGTGCTTGCTACACAGAAAAAGGAAATTGAGTGCTCTTCTTGATCTGATCTCATGACTCTAAAATGAGGCAATTAATATTGGAAAGCGGTGATTTTAAAAAATCTTTTGTATAAAACAGAGTTACCTTGTGGCAATAAATGCTGCGAGGTGTATCTGTAAGGCTAAATACCTGTTATGATTCACACAAGTATTACGCATACTCTGTGTATCTTGCAAAGCATGATTCATACTGGACAATACTTTTTTAAAGAGTTCATTTTTCAATGTAATTTGTCTTTTTTCTGCAAAGAAGCTCAGATGCATGCAGTGGTTCTAAATGGACCAGTGCTGCACTGCAGCGTGACCATTTTCCCTAATCCCAGCCTCTCATATTTCTGTTTTAATAGTCAATAGAAATGAAACTGTTCTTCACTTTACACATCATTTACTTTATGCAGTGAATCACTCAAAGCAATGAAACTGAAAAGTAATGAGCCATTCAGATGATTTTTACTAAAATTAAGGCTTCCATACTGTGCTGCTGCTTGGTTTCTCGTGAAAGCAAATTGAATGCTGTCTGGTCAGAACAATCTTAAAACAGGATATTAAAAGAAAAAGTGGAAAAACTTCAGGTACATGTGGAGATGTTATCGCCCTTCGCACCTAGGAAATGTGGCTGGCTTGCTGAAGGACAAGGCGAGGACTTCCTCAGCAGCCATTTGTTGATAAGTTTTGGACATTTTGGTAGAGTGAGCTGGATGTTTGGCCTTGCATAATTGTGGGCTAGCAAATATATTTAAAGAAATTCATAACGATGAAAGTAACTTCTGATTCTTGCCTTTCCACACAAAAAGCATCTGATATTCACTAGAGATTGTTGGCTGTTGTACTAATACATTTGAAAAGCTGTTATTAAGAGTCATGGCTTGTAACCAAGTCCCCCACAGTGCTGATCAAGTGCAGAGATTTTAACAGGGAAGATATATCCTGTGTGGTAATTCTGATAGCCTTTAAAAGGGAAATAGTTTTCTATATAAATACATCTATTAAGGAAAGAGATAAAAATGGCTGTAGATGGGTACAAAAGATGACCCCATCGCTAATGGAGTTCATGTTGTACTTTCTGGCTTGTTCACTCATACAGAGCGTGTTCTTCCTGGCTTTGAAAGTGTGCCTTCTTTTTAATCAGAAATTTCAAACCCAAGGGATAAAGCATGAGACAGGAGATTGGCTTGGTAATTAAGCAGTTGGAACTCTTTATTGCTCCACAAAGCTGGAATTTGAGAGAACATTTGTGTTATGCTGCAGGCATCAGAACTTGCTACTAAGCTGAAAACAAGATGAAAGTTCACATTTTCACTTGTCCATGGGGTTGAATTTCAAGTAATATGTCCAACACAAGCGTAGTCAAGAGAACCGACAGTGTTCTACAACTTTTGACAGGCAAGTGTGTATTGGTATGAGAACAATTGAGTATGTTGAGTGTCAGATACAGAGTCCTGCTCTATTTCCATAATAATATAAGAGTTATGAGTAATATCTATATGTAGTGTTTTAGCTTTTTGCGCAAGGTAGATTGACTTTTTTAATACTGACTTTTTGTGCATTTATTCTAAAACCATATTCCAATGGGTAGTTAAATTTAAAACAACCTTATTTTCATTTATGGAGGAGATTATTTGACTGCTTCAGGTGCTAGTGATATGTGTTGTGACCAGAAGGCTGTTCCTGTTGTGTGTTCTGATCTGTATGGCTGTAACTGTGGGTTCTTCCTAGAGAAGTTGTAAAAGTGCTCCTGTAGTTGCATTAAAGGCAAACCTTCATAAAGTGGTTTAAGTCCTGGAAAGAGAAGGGATTTTTCCTGTAGTACTGTGGACTTTATTAGTTATTTGTCCCTGTTGGTGGGCTTTCCAAACTGCCTAACCCCAGTTTTGTGTTTATGGAATTGTGAAGAGCATTCTTGTTCTTAATTTAATATTGTCCTGACATCAGCTACAACCCAGGCACAGAAGGACACATAACAGTGTTCTCTGAAGACCTAAAAAGCACAAAGTGCAAATAGGTCATCCCTTCCATCCTGAAAATGAGCAAATCACTAGACCTAAAAACAGGAAGGAATGAGTCTTTTATAGTCAGAAAGTAAGAGAGCAGAGGACAGGGAATTAAATTGCATTTATTACATAAACCTGGTACTCTGAAATAAGTGCAATATTAGCCATGCCCTTGTGATGCAAAAAAATGCAAACAAATTTAGCATTGCTAATCTCAGTGAATTCAGTGGCACATACTTAATATTTGAGTGTGTTTGGGGTATTTGGACCTTTTGATAGCCATCAAAATCTTTTACATCACTAGGGAAGCCTGACCTTGCCACTTCTCTTCAGAAAGTTTGGAATTGGAATATCCAATATTAACACTTAATTACCATTTTAAATTTTTATCTATTAATTATATAATTAAAATTTTAAAATTAACATTTACTATTAAGAAGACTCTTTGTTGTTGTTGATACCTGTCACCAAAGAGCAAACAAATTTTTGTTTGAGTATAATATCTTTGGGAGAAAGTCAGCTTTTGTGTCTTAAGTTGGAATCTGTTCCTCTGCAGAGTGGTATGTAAAATATGCATGTTTTTTTTGATCGACTTGTCAAAGCGACTCGTTTCTTTCATCTCAGATGTGACTGAAAACAAATGTGTAAAGCCAAATCTTAAATGTTTAATTTATTACAAAACCTTTCCTCTGGTGTAGTATCTGCTTTAATTTCTTGGATTTAGTGCAGGTCTCTGAGAACTTGCAATGGTATTAACATATTGATGCAGTGGTTTAAAAGAGAACAGGAAGTGGCTGCTTGGCATTGCAGTTGTAGGGAACAGGCCAGCACCACACTGGAGGAGGATAAACCACCGTAAGTTGCTCTGTATGCTTTCAAGAAATAATCCCAGGGGTGATGTTGTGATTGCAGGATATCTGTCATTAATGAAGACTTCCAAGTGGTTTTACAGGGTGCATTTAATCTTTCATGTGCAGAAAGCAGAGATTTCCAAATGCTGAATTTTCTCCCGTTATAGTCACTTCCACCCTGACGCTGCCCACT
The DNA here is from genome assembly GCA_013400335.1 of Eurystomus gularis. NCBI lineage: Eukaryota > Metazoa > Chordata > Aves > Coraciiformes > Coraciidae > Eurystomus > Eurystomus gularis. The sequence continues at coordinate 12,845 of VZZY01007356.1, read as the reverse complement.
TTTGCTGTGTGTGATTCTGTGACCTCTGCTGAGCTCCTTGTAAAGAATGGGAACAAATCTTTTCAGAGTCAGGGCTGTATTGGCAAAGGTAATGCAAACAATGAAATAGCTTGAGAGTTAAAGAAATTAGTGAAATATGGATACGTTGGCCGGTAGACAGTCTTTTTATAATCTGAGTAACACAGAGTTCTTTGAAATAATCAGCACTTGGCTGATAGCTAAAACCCACTTTACTTGTAAGATAAATTACTTTTTTCTAGGAAGTATTGGTGTCTCTTGGTAGTTTGGTTGTTAGAGGAAACAATACAGCACCACACTTAATGGTACTTACAGATATTCACATGTATTCCAACACTGTGGTATAAATACTCAGTGTTGTAAATTTTAAGAGCCACAGATCTGTTTTGTTTTAGCAGAATAGGTTGCAAAAAACCTGGGCTTGTTCAGCTTAAGGTAAGGTTGAAGGTGGGTAATTTGGAGCCAGTATTTATTACAAATGAGTCTGAAGTGCATTTGAAATAAATGCATACCTGTGTTTTATATTGTTGAGGAGATAAAGTGTAGACCTAGACCACAGAAAACCAAATTCCTTCTCTATCTTTATAGAGATGATGCAGTGCTTGATTCATTAGCACTGGATATTTATGTTGATATCTTTTTGAAATGACTTTGCATATTTTTATTTCTGGCTGTTGTGCATGCAGCTTATTTGTGAGAGACTTAAGTACTCACAGTAGCTGACTAGAAGATAGTTGTATACATATGGATTTGATAAATGGGCATGAATAAACAAGCATTCATTCCAGAGTATCTGTTCTCCATAATATTTTTCTGTGAGACTTAAACCATAATATGACTTAAGTTCAAATATTCAAGGGATTCCCACAAAAACAAACATTACTTCCTCTTCCAAATCTTCTCATCAGTGTTGTTTTCCAACACTGTGTTGGTTTCCAACAGAACAGATGTTTAACAAAATGACCTAAAGTGTTGTTCTTCACTAGTGATACTTTGCAAACAACAAGGTCCATTTACAGATGTTGTCTTAAACCATGTAGTTGTGCACAAATCAACAAATAGTGTCTATTATCCAGGATTTTTGATTAAAATTCAACTTTTCAGGAAGACTTCTCTAGAGATATTACATGCTTTCATAGTATGTAAGAGAATTTCAGGTAAGAAGAGGACTGAAAACAGTGTACACTTGATTTCAGACTGTTGTTTCATTTCTATGTCAAGACACTAGTGTCCCTGAAGGGGATGATTCTTTGCTTCATAGACCCAGGCTGCTGGTTCTTGTCACCAAATGGCTCCTTTTGTTGTGTGCACGTATATTGAGAACCTGTTGCCGAACTGGCAAAACAAATTGTTTGCAAGCCACATCAGGACCTTGGCAGAGTTTGCTTATGCAGTTTTGCAGTGGCTGTGGCCTTGGACTCCTCACGGGGAAACAAAGCTGTATCTTGAAGCCCTGGTGTAGATGTACAGTGTGCTGCGAGTCCCTTGCCCAAGGGCTTACTTGGCTGTAAGCATGTAACAATCGTCAGTGCACTGAGTGTCCCCTCAGATGACTGCGATACAAGAGCTGATGGATCTTGGATTCACGCTATAGCATGTTGTGTGCTAACCTTTCTGTACAGACAAAGCCTTAAGCTGCTGAGGTAGAATAGTTTAAACTTATTTCTTTTAATTAGTTTTCTAACATTTAGTTGAGTTTCAGATTTTGACCTCCATGAGTTTTTCTAAGAAGGTTTGCACTAATGAAATCTTCATGTCTAATAAAAGATAAACCAGGAGCCTCATTAACACTATTGCCATGATCACAAGACAGATTCTCATGTAAAGCTGACATCCAGCAGCCTGTGCTTAACTTGGTGCCAGCATTCTTTCCTGAAATACTCAACATGATGGGGAAAGGCAGGGTACACCAAGAAAGTTGGAACGGTGTTCTTCAGGAATTTCCTAAATCAATACAGTGGTTTTGAAAATTTCTCTTAGATGTCAAAGCTTATCTTAAAAATACATTTTCATTTCAATCATGACAGTCTAGTCTAAAAATATATGTTCAGTGACATTTGTCTCTGTTTAGAAAGTGCAATTTTTTTTCAGGTAATAGTGACGTAGGTTTTTTTAAAGGTACAAGATTTTATGCCACTTTAATGCCTATAACTTTATCCCAGTTGCGGCATATTCTTATGAAACACAAACTTGTGTGTGGAGGTGAACATAATACCTGTTTTTTAATGCTTTAGCATCAGGACTTCAATTCTGAATATTGTCAGTTTTGATTATCCCAGGTAAAAGGATAAGATTGTAACCCAGATAGAACAGATTATTCAAAACACATGTAGTTTAGGTTGTGAGAACATCCACTGAGGATATAATGGAGAGAAGAAAGGTCAGTGACACCAGTGCCGGCGGCTCGGGGATCTCTCAGCTTGTACTGACCTAACAGAATGTGTCTGGCAGCATGGCAACAAAATTAATGCAGCTGTATTGCTTCCAGACACGAGCTGTCTCGTGCACAGTTAACTTGGGTGTCATTGTACTCCTGGCATGATGAAACTGCAACCTCAAAAAGCCACCAAAGGATGATTGAAGGCCTTCCCCCCACCCCCTCATAGTTTAAAAGCTTTATGGAGGTACCTCGTAACAGCAGCACAATGAAATATGTTGCTTCCTTGGAACTGTTAATCTTGATTTGCCAGACCATCAGTATTCTAATTAGATTTTGCAAAACTTCGAAATAATTTAAAGCAATAGTTTAAAATTATTTAAGTGTCTCTTGATTGAATTCAGCACATTAAGTCACCTGATGTTAAGTATTCCATTCAGACAAGGGCATGCAGTCACTTGACCCGCAGCATTGGGTTGGCAAGGTGTGTTGGCTCACGTAGAGCATGTCGCGTTCTCCCTTACAGCCAGCTGGCAAAGCTGGGAGCACATCACATGGGCAGCATAGAGCAGAAACCTGCAGTTGGTTTGTGGAGGAAGTGTAGAAATGTAGCTTCCAAAATGGAGCGTCAACTGTAGTCATCAGGACGTACTTAGGCAGAACTGTCATTGTTTCTTTCATCTAGAAGATTTTTAAGCCATGACTTTTAAATAACTTTTTGGGGAAAAATACCTGAATTTTTCCAACTTTATGGCCTTGCTCAAGAGCTTAGTTCTGTTGTGTGTGGTTGGGTTAAATTTAGTGCTGTCTTCTTTATTACCCTCTAGTAAGAAAACATGCTCTGGTTCTGGCAATCATTACTCCTTTCCTGTGTTTCTGTCCTCTTCTCTCTCTTTCTGGTTCAATATCTCTGTGAATCTCCTTCATTGTTTCCCTATTATTTCTGTCCTTGTGACAATTCCAGCTCTCAGCCTATTCAACATCAGGCCACAGGGCTGCGTGTTGAAAGATCAGTAGTTATGTTAATGGAGTTGGTACTCAAACACTGTCACAGGTTTTAGAACATGAGAAGGAACATAAGATTGTCTTCAAGCCTTTGTGTCAGGCCATGTGTAGATTTGGTTAGTCGTGTGCTCTTCACAGCATTTGCAAGGTTGTTCTTTATTGCCATGAAGGCTGGGCATGATGTAGAAATGGTTCAATGTTGGAAAGATTAGGATGAGGATCATGGCACACAAGCCATGTTCATAGGAAGTATATTCAGCTGGAAGTTACAGGGTTAAGCAGACAGATTTTGCTTGAATTGTCAAAGATCAGATAGCTGGGATCGCTGTGGAATTGTTGTCTTTAATCAATATGGATCTCATTTATTTGTGTTAAAGATACTTGGTATGAAGTCCTTGGTGCCCTCAACCTATTTGAAGTATCCTGTGAACTTGATATATCTTCTGAATCTCCTTTCAGACACTTGTCAGCAAAGCTCCATGTCCTGGTAACATTCCTGGCTGAAAAATGAAGAGTTCCATCACATTGGTTTTCAGTTTGGTCCGAATAAGTATTTGATATCAGCTATGCCACTAAATGATACTGTGAAGTAACATGCCTCGTATCACATTGTCAAATGTGATAATGGAACAGTGGGGTAGCAAGGAGCCTGGAACGAGCAGCGTGTCACAATGTGAAAAGATCATGTAACTGCTCATAGGCATGAGATCACTGGGTGACATGAGTATGTGGCCTACAAGGACATCTTTTCAAACAGTGCTTCTGCTCTACTTCTTAAATTGTGGATTCTGGCAATGTCTTGACATTTGGAGGAAAAAAACCAAAAAACCCAACATCAAACCCAAGACCTGGTGCATAGTGAGGGAGCCAAGGGTGAATCCAGGGATCAGTTCCTCTGCATTCAGCAGAGGTGTGCAGATAAGCAGTGCATATTCTGCCCAGAGGTGCCTGAATTTAATGAAGGAGGTGGTAGGAAAGGGGATAAGTGAAATGGATGTCCCCACGAAATATCTAAGTCTTTCATACCAGACTAATGGAGCTTCTGGCCAAAAGCCAGACCTCAGCTGGTGCGGATCAGCCTTGCACCATGGACATCAATGCTGCTGGGCAGATCTTGGGTGCAAGTCTGCACCCATGTTCTAAAAGTACATTCAAATTTTGTCTTGTTTAATTAGAGAGAGATGAGGTTATGATTCATAGCAAGTTGTCATCTTTGCCCAAGATGCAGCTGAATTAACTGTGCATTATCAATGTAATCAGTTTAATTAGGGGAATGGATTTGTTTATGTTAGACTTTAGAAACAGTACAAATAAATATTTTAAAACTGGGCATGCTTCCAATATATTTAACTGTCTCATCTTTCAGTATCTCTCCTTTTTCAATGTAAGAACTACTCTTTCTCTGTCTTTAAGACTTTTATTTACAGCCTACCTTAAGTGTGTGTTAAACTGCGGTCTTTATTACTCTTTATGTTGATCTTTCAATGTAAACCCTTAGGAAATCCAAGCTGCATTTTTAACCCTTTTTCAGGGCTATCAACATACAGTTCTCTAGACACTTGTAAATGAAACATTTTTATTAAGTAACTTATAAGAAATGTTGTAGAACCCTCTAGGTCATTTGCTAAAGATTTGCTGTGCTTGTTGTTGGTGATGGGAAAGAGTGATACAATGCTGAGAAATGTTGGAGGAGGAAATTAAAAGTTTATTGTTTTATATTCATTGGTTGGAAATGGGTCATGCTGAGGTCTAAGATGTATTTGAAATGACTTTTTCAAGCACTCCTACCATGGGGCTTCCTTTACAAAATGAATGCTGCTTGCAGGTTTTCTCCCTGTTATGGAGTATATTTTTTTATATTAGAGACAGATAATCTGTATTAATACAACACAAAGTTTGCATAGATAAAATCTAGTCACCTTAAGAAATACGAAGTGTAATGTGTTCCCAGGAGAACATTAATTTGGCGGTGTCTTCTATGCTGTGTGGTGTCAGCTTTACCACATGAATATATCATAGCATCATATAATTTATTTTGAAAAAGACCTTTAAGATCATAATGTCCGACCACTAACCTAAGTCTACCAAGTCCACTGCTGAACCATGTCCCTCAGCACCAGATCTATATGTCTTTTAAATCCCTCTGGGGATGAGGACTCCACCACTTCCGGGCAGTTGGTTCCAGGACTTGACAAAATTGTTCCTCATGTCCAAACTAAACCACCCCAGTGCAACTTGAGGCCATTTCCTCTTGTTTTATCACTTGTTGCTTGGCAGAACAGATCAGCATCCAGCTCTCTACAACCTCCTTTCAGGTGGTTGTCAAGAGTGAGAGGGTTTCCCCTGAGCTTCCTTTCCTTCAGACTGTACAATTTGAGCTCCCTCAGCTGCTCCTCACAAGACTAGTGCTCTAGACCCTTCGACAGCTTCATTGCCCTTCTCTGGACCACCTCTGCTACCTCAGATCTTTACATTCCTGTTGCTTACCTGGAGCTAGATTTATCTATGTAGTCCTAATCTCAGTGCTTTTGAATATCCTTCTCTGGCATAATCAAACTATTTAGGCAGTTATTTTTTGTATTGGTGTGGGATTGATCCTTCAGGACTCAGTTTGGAGAATTCTGCCAGATACACTGCCAGGAAACAGATTATTAGTCTGAAAAATGGAACAAGCCTAAGAAGTGAACTCTTTTGTACAGTAGAAGTTTTCTCAAGGTGTAACTGTACTAATAAAGGTAACAGTCCTAAAATGCGTGTGCTCATAGGGTAGTCCAAAGGAGTGGTGGGGGTTCATGCCAGCTCAGAGAGCCGGGAGGCAGGAGTTGCTGCAGCAGAATACTTGTGGGCTGGCTAAATGGCTGCCTCACCCAGGGCTGGGCAGTTTGGGATTGAACCACATGCTGAGGAGAAGGAGACTGTAGTCCTTGAGTTTAGGTACAAAACTGCAATTGGAGTTCTGGATTACAGCCTTGGCAGTTTAGAATAGTTGATCCTACTTTAATGATGCTACCGAAAAAGACTCTGACAGCCAAGCAGTTGTTCTAATTGAGCCTGACTCCCATGTTAATTTACTGAGGATGAGAGTCTGTGAAAGGTAAAGTCTGTATGGGATTAATTATTAACTGTGAAGTTTTTTTAAAAGGAGCCTAAGACAATGAAGTGCCAAATTCCATTAGTCACCTCTTAAATAATCCCAACCAAAAAGCCTAGACGGTTCTCTTTGCTTAAATTCTCTTGAAGACTTTTAATTCAGTTGCAAGCCAGCATGTATTTGAAGGGTTTGCAGTCTCCTCTTGCTTGGCACTTGCTTTACACACAACAAGGTCTGAAAACAAAGACCGAAATCACTGAAGTTAGAGAAGGGCTGGATTTGCTGTGTGCTTCATTAATTGAGGGGAAGAAAGCAAGAGACAAGTGTAGGTAGTGCCACTTCCATCTCCAGTTTAATCTTCTAAGAAGACAAATTTCATGTTCCTCCTCACCACACTTGTCATGTGTACCTTTTGTGAATTTGTGACACCTTCATTCAGCGTTGTTATGAAAAAGAGAAAATACGATGTGGACCTGGTTGAAAGAGTGTTACTGAGGAGTCACCTGCAATGTATGTGGCTTGTATTTCATTGGGTTCTTCCAGTACTGATAAACAGGCCAACCACAGATGGGGAGGGAGGTTCTATTCTTCTACTTCATGGGATTTTTGGGGTTAAAGACCTCCTGGAATTGGAGAAACCATATGGTCTGAAGAGTTGCCCAGCAAATACCAGTCGGTAATGTGAGGATGCCTACTGTACAGTATGGCTGGGATAGGTGATTAATTGTAGTTAATCTCCATTTATCAACTATTTTTTGATATAGAATTAAAACAAGCATACATTTCCAGGTCTCTCTAATACCAGACTAATTTTTGGTTTCCGTAGTGAAGTTTTACCACTCTTCAGTGGAGGACCAAAGGGAAAATGAGTGTTCTGTGACAAAGAATTATCTCAAAATACTCAAATATGATGGTGTAAGACCACTATATACATCCAATAGGATTAGTCCAGTTAATGCAGTGGTGATTAGAAAAGATTATACGTTTGTTTGGAACTTTTCATGGATTAACCTGGCTGGTTGAGGTTGATCAAATTAGACAGAATTTTTCTAATTGGTTCTTTAGTTACATAACAGATGGCAAATATTCACCTTAATTAGAACACAGCCTTTTATTTACCATTTTAAAGTATAGCAGCTGAGCTGCTTCTTTAACACAAAACTGTGAAAATGAGGGAGATGCTCAATTTTTATATATTAGTGAAGTCTTTATGTACTTTCATAAGAATTAAAGTACTTTTCACAGAAGTGCTTCAAGACTATTTTCCTTCTTTTTCTTTCAAGTGTGCTTAGACAGTACCTTAGTTCCCTAATTTTCTCTGGTCTAGTTCTCTAGTGTAAAAACATCAGTTAATGAAATATTAGTACTTCAGTTTAAAGTGCTTGTAAATCTCAGTACTTCATGGCATTTTTTTTCTACTCCTTTGGCTAATGGGAGTTATTTGTTAACCAGACAAAATATTTGGTTTCTGTCAAACCCAAAGTCCTGCTTCAAAATGTGTCTGTATAATTAAAACAAATTAAGCAAATTAAAAAGAATATTTTGTCTCTGTCACAAACCAATGTGGTGGACACGGGGAAGAGTGCTTGATGTCAACGTCTATGGGACTACCAGTAGAGTCAAAGTTACAGTTCTACTTGTGATCGTTATTGTCACTCACTGTTAAGTGGTTTCAGGGCAAACATTAGTCTTTGACTGCTCAAGCACAGCTTGACAAGTCCTGGTATCATGGTGGCCTCTGCTTTCCTTAGAGCTACAGTTTGTTACCCTGTTCTTCCCTTCCATGCATCAACTGGCTTCCATGTGGGCTTCCTCTACCAGGTTCTTGTCTTGTGTATCCCTGAGTTTCTCTGACTTCTCACTCTTGCCTTACATGTGATATGCTCCTCTCCTTGTTCCTGCTTTCACCATTGCTCAAGACTTTGGGTATGGCATCCCAGGCAACAAACTCAGTGGCTAAAATTCCTGGAAATATCCAGGAATTGTGTTGTGGCAGAAGCTGTCAAATATAACTGCCTGATTTTTTGGAAACATGCTCATTTCTTTGCAAATGTTGATAACCCTAAATATGTAAACATTTGGTAGCTTGCTTTGATGTATTGTCTGCTTTTAGCTTTGCAAAAATAATTTTTTTAATGGGATTTTCATCATATCAGCCTAGAAACAAGTCTGAAATAAAAATAATTTTGTGTTTATATGCCTGTTCAACAGCAAGTAACTACTTGTAGTGCCAATAAGCATTGTGTGCATACAGGGCCCAATTTTTATTGTCATGACAGTGAATTTGACATCCTGGGGCCAATTTCTTAAGTCCTAACTTTGGTTTTACTCAATCGTTATTCACAGAAGCTTGACTAATTTTGTTTGGGAATGACTGAGTAGCTATGCATGGAGTAAAAACTGGCTGAGCACCACTGGGATTAAACCACTGGGATTAGTGGAGGCTTGTAAATGGCAGTTGTGTCTCATTAACTTGGTAATTTTTAAGCTTTTCTCACTTCTGACAATTCTCTAGTGCAGGTGTAGGTCTTTAAATAGCGAGCTGAAGGCTTCTGATAATAGACTTTTTTTTCTGTTTAAGCTTTTGGACTCCTGAAACTGGTTCATCGATTCTCTTCTCTTGCCCTCCTTCCAGTTTTCTGTGGATCTATACCAATTATTGCTGTAGACAGATGTGGCTCGGGAGTTTTTATTTGTGCTGTTATAATAGGTAGAAATCACATTGCAGTCTTAGAACATGGCTTCTGTGCGGGAGAGAGTCACCTGCCTCCCATGCCTCAGATTTTCTACAGGAGGGTGAGGGGCAGGATGGGGACAATGGTTTAATACAGTGTTTGGTAGGTAAAATCTGACTGCATCATCAGGGCGATCCAGAGATCTTGGCTCATTTCTGATCAACAGTTATTAGTCTGGGGGCTTTACTGGCTTCCTCCTGCACCTCCTGTGTTGTGTAGGGTTTGCACATGCCTTACTCTTTCTTCACATGAGCCTTCTCATTGGTTTAGTCCCTCTGTTGGTGCCTGTTTGCCTGAAATTAACTTATCATATTTAGGCTAATATAGAGTCATAGAATCGTAGTATGGCTTGGGTTGGAGGGGACCTTCCAAGGTCATGTAGTTCAACCCCCCTGCAGTCAGCAGGGATGTCTCTTACTAGATCAGGTTGTTATATAGGCCGGACTGACTTCACTCAAGCAGGTATATGTTTCTTATTCGGAAGAGCTAGAGCAGAATTGCAACACTTAAGATTCCTTTAATTTGTGGGTTGAACGATCAGTGTTTTAAACCTCACACGTGGCACAAAGGAAGGCAACCATTTTCACTGAGGAATTTTAACTTGTATATGTAAATATTATATATATATATATATTTCTGGTATCTCTTAAAGAGTGGCTTGATGACTTCGAGCCCATGATTTAATTGTTCTTTAATTTGTACAGAGAGGCTTACTGAGAATTTTAAAAATAATTCTTATTTGCGGTAACATTTGTGAAGTGTGATGTTTAGAGCTAGGTGAAGTGAAAGCACACAAGCAGAGTGCAGCATCCTGCCTGCGACCTCGTGGTCGTTATGAGAATCCTTAGAGAGGCTTGGAGCTTCGGTTAACGGTGGGACTCGATGACCTTAAAGGTTTTTTCCAACCCCTTTCCTGCTAACGCAGCATGCCAATAGCACCCGTGTATTGGGAAAGTGTAGTATTTGGATGGCAGGCATCATGTAGAAGAAAAAATTCTTTCCCGATATAGTGAAGTGTAGGAGGAGTGAGAAATTGCACTAAGGTTTTTTTGTCAAAATATTTTTTCTATGAGCAGTGGCATTTGAATCAAAATATGAAAGTGGTGTTTTCTCCTTAAGATGTTAATAAACATAAGTGTTTGCAAAGCCAGTATAACTTCTCTTGAAAGCTTACAAAATGTTTTGAGCTTTAATTTTCATTGAGGAGGCAGAATATGTTAGTGAGAAATTAAAATAAACAAACAAAAGCCAACACCAGCTACTCAGTTTCCTGGGGACAAAAACATTAACTGGGATTTTAAAACTGGCTCAGTTTCACTTGCCATGAGGTGGGGATGAGGGTGTGGTGGGCAAGTAGCTGAAGCTTTTGCAGCCCCTGGTTCATCAGCTAAGGTGAAGTACAAGATTTGTGTAGTGACTTTTTCTTTGATTTCAGTTTTTCATTCTTTGCTTTCCTTCCTACGTGCATCTCAAGTGCTGAGGAGGAAATTAAATCCTGAAATTGAAGTAATAACTGAACAACACAACATTTGTACAGGAGAGACTACATGGCCACAGGGAAAAGAACCTCAATCGAAATGATGCCATTTCTGGATTTTTCTGTGATACCTCTGATGAATCTTTCATTTTTCCCATTTTGTTTTACTCTCTGTTATTCTTTTGTGGCAGCAGGTTAATTGCTAGCCTGTCAGTAGCAAAATCTCTCACCTGTCAGGAAGCTGTGGTCGGGGAATAAGGCTGCAGAAAAAATAACAGAAAGCTGAGAGTGCTGTTTCATATCTGTACAGTAGCTGGTTCCAGTGAAATTACACCATTTTTGCAAGCATTTAAGGAGAAATCTACCTCAAGGTTTATGTCTTAAGTGTATGCTGTAGGAGTGCAAATCATGGAAGGGCTCACAAATGTGTCGAGTTGTGTGCATGTGGGGAGTCCCTTTGGGTTCAGTAAGGCTAACTATCGATACAGTAAAGTTGCTCAATTTAAGCAATTCTTAATGGCTTAATTTCTTAATTGCTTAATTAAGATTGCTTTTCTATGTTACAGTTTGGGACTGTATAATATAGGTATTCATTTACAATGAGTGAACATCATTAATTCATTAGTTGTTCATTGACTTTGTGCATAAGAGTGAGAGTCAGCGTAGAGATTTTGCTACATAGTAGAGGGAGATGTGAGATTAAAAAAGTGTTTTATTGGGATTTTGAAGAACTGGAAGCTCTACTGACCTTGAGGTATCACTACATATCACAGGAAATATAGGAAGATAATGGAAATTTGTAGGTAAAACTAATAGAATTGTGTACAACTATGAGTGTGGAAACACTTCTGCGGGCAATAGATTTTGCATTCTGCCCATATAGATAAGAAACACCTCATAAAAGGCTGGCTGATACTCAGTGTGGCCAGATAAGAACGTGATACCCTCAAAACCCATCTTTCCTTCTGTAGTATTTGAATTGTATTTCAAGTCAACCAAGTACAGATGTGGCCATATTAATACCCCTTTAGTAGTGTCTTCTTTTGGTATGTTCGCTTGACTCTGATTTACATGAGAAGATCTGTGATCTCGTTCCTGTATAAGACTATGCTCCTTGAAGAGGCAAATGGATTATGATTAGTTGATTACAGATGATAGCTTAGCCCATGATGCTGCTTGCTTTTCTTTAAATCTTCTCTATAGTAGTTTGAATTTTGCTGCTGTTTCCTTATTCTTGAAAAAAACCCCACTTTTCACATCAGCAGCAAAAAATGTTTTGCGTTATTGGGTTTTCTTCTTGCTCACTGTCCCTATTCTAATTCTATGATATATCATAATTCTGTGATGTTTCTGAAAGGTCAAAAGTTTCAAGCTCCTGTGTTAATGAAGCTCATTTTGGCAAACTCCCTTCATGCTGTTCTGTAGTGTCCTGGTGCTGTTGAGGAGCTCACGTGATAGAAAGCCTTATTAATTCTAGTGCTACCACCTCATTTTTATGGAGTCATGGGAGAGAAGATGGGTTTAGTTCTGTTTTTTTGAATGAGAATTTCAAGGAATGCCTCAGAAAAAGGAATACTGTTAGAATTCTCAAAGCCTTTTCCCTTTTTCATCCCCAAAGCCTGTTTTGATTTCTTATCAATTCCTGAGAATGATGATGGTGTTTGAACTCTGGGGCTGAACTCAAAGCTAACACATCTATGTTTCTGTGCGTGGAAACAAATCTCCTATTCCTGGAGTCCTGAATATTTTGGGAAATGTTATTTACTCTAAGTGTCTAAGAGCAATGACTTCAGAAATGTCTAATGCTTCTCAGGAATTTTAATCCTTCTGCTCAGCAGAGCAGCATTATATGCAGCTCCATAGCATTCTGCATATGTGCAGGAGCTCTGGGTTGCAACACATCTGTGCTTCTCAGCAGCAGAAGGAAAGCTGCTAGATCTACCAGATGGGAAAAAAATATAAATCTGGACAAATCTATAACTCTCAAATTCAGACTTCTAAGAAAGAGAAGGAGGATACGTCTAGAGGAAGATGGATGAATGATCCTCCAGCATCTGATTTCAATGATCTTTGAACTGGATGCTTCAGGAAAGTTGACACTTGGTTTTGTTGGTGTGGTGGGTTGGTTTGGCGGGGTTTTTT
>VZZY01007355.1:41289-55286 GCA_013400335.1 Eurystomus gularis | reverse complement strand
TCACAATGCTTCTCAATAATATTAGGTCTTTGGATTAATATGCTATTGCAAAGTTTGATGTTGGTTTCTATTAAGAAGTAGAGTTATATTTTTTCATAATAGTATTTAATGTCAGTTTTACCAGCCTTAATTAAACTTTGGCTTATAAATCATTTTATTGAGAAGTGCAATGAAATTTTCTGAGTTTTATGGCTTTTTAATTAAAATTAATTAAGCCAACTTGTGGTTAAGTGCCTGCAAACTAGTTGTGTTACATTTCCAAGCTATTGTACAATGTTCTAGCCACAATTTAAAATTTATTGGAAGTTGACAGATTAAAACATTAGGCCATAAAAATTTAGGTTTTTTAGGTACCTACTGACATTTAATCAAACAATTTAAAAAACAGGACTGAGTCATGGTTTAATCTAATTATCAGTTATGTAATGGAAACATCATGGTTAATACAGACCATGACCATGTATATATCTTTAATTGCTGTTGTGTCAGCATCCCATTTTGGGTGTATATGTAGAGTTAAAATGTTACTGATTTGAAGTAAAGTTTAACCTGTGAAAGTATTCACATTCATAATAGTAAGCATCACTTTCAGCTTTAGCTAATTTATTCTATTTGCATATATGTATTTGACATGCAATAGCATTACACATTTCAATGAATTTGTCTGTCATGATTTAGTCATGTCTCTCTGTTATTCATCTCTGCTACCTTAAATAATATGCAGTTAATTTTTATTAGATTCTTTTAAGCAGTACACTTCAAAAAATATGACATTAGATAATTAAAATAATAATTTCCATGTATTTCGTGAGGTGGAGGGAGGAGAACATGTGACTTACTATGGCCAGAGTATAATTCTGTACTAGGGCCAGAATATAATTCTGATGTTTTAAGTCTTGTGATGTTTTTCTTCTGTATTAGTTATATTGTCTCAGTTACACAGTGTTACTCCTAATTCAATTCCTTATGACCAATCAGCATTTCCTCTGGCCCAGGCCCAAACAAGCAATTATAGGCAGCATTCATTTAAATTGTAATATGCCAAGACCTGAACTGAATGGGTGTTGTAGTGGAACTATCCAATGCCCTCAATTTTTATCTTCTTACACTTAAGTCCTTGACTGATGTTCTGTCATTCCTTCCCTGCTTCTCATCTTACTCTCACAAAGTCTATCCAAAATGCTATTATGAAATTCATTATTATCTTTTGTCTATCAAATATTATAACTTCTCTCTCCAACACTTTCTACAATTTGGGGGTTTTTTTTGTCAAAAATGAGATTTTTCTCCAGGAGGAGGGTCTTGTGTCTTTAGTCTATACCTCTTTCACTTTATTCTTACAACTGTCTATGAATCAAGAATATGAGAAGACATTTGCAACTTCTCCACAAAGATCAATCACCCTAAAAAAAATACTTGGATAAAGATACCCTGCAGAACTGTGCTTCTACTCTGTCCTGTTAATGTAGGGTATTTTGTTCAGAGAACATTTAATTCAGTCCTTAGGATTCAGTCAACAAAATGAAACATTTTTTTTTAGTTTAAATAGTTTATATGTTGTTATATAGTTTCTAGGTTTTCTGTTTAGGTTTTTATATTCAATTCCTATATCTATTATAAATTTCTATGCTGTGAGATTTCAATTGTTGTATACATTTTGCATATTTGCTGAGTGTTAGCAATCTGTTCTAAAGAATCTGTGCTAAATTAATGGTGTTGGTCTTCCTCTTAGCCTTGTTGTATGCATAGACAGCCATCACCTGGATACTGATAATATAACTGCATAAGACTGACAAGTTGTTTAAGAAATTGATTAGATATTGAAAAAAAATACGGGAAAATACAGTATTTGCATGTAGGTTTACAATATATTGAATGTGTTTAACTACAAATGACTTTATAAAAATTTCAAACAATATGCAGATCTGCCCTAGCCTTTGCTAATTCTGACAACTTTTAATTACAGTATTACCAGATAATATTCATATTGTTTTCTGAATATATCTGTATATCAATTACAACTATAGCTGTTGAAGACTAGTCACAATTGGTTTGTTTTTCTCATGAGCTTAAGAGGGCTGGGTATGGCACATATTGACTTATCCTATAGGCTTATTAGCTTTAACAGGTGCTTTTATTTTCTTCCATTATTACTGAATATGAAATACTTTCTTCTTTTCAGGATAATATAATGGAAGTTATAAGAAATCAAGAATTTTTACTTCTACCAGCTGACGAACTCCATAAACTTCTTGCTAGTGATGATGTGAATGTTCCTGATGAAGAAACCATTTTCCATGCCTTAATGATGTGGGTGAAGTATGATATGCAGAGGCGGTGCAACGACCTAAGTATGTTACTTGCTTATATCAGATTACCACTGCTTCCACCTCAGGTACTTTTAAAATTATCATTTTATTTTAATAATAATAATGAACACTGATATTGTGATTATAATCTGCAACTGCTGGATATGCTGGGTGTTTAAAAGCTAAACTGTTCAAAATTAGAAAAAATTAATGGCAGTCCTTCACCCATTGAGTGACATTGATAAACTTCAGGATTGATCCAATAGATACCCAAGAAGTGCAGAGTTGTGAAACCGGAGAGAAGTAACCACAGATATCATAACATGCTGAAAAAAAGTCAGAATAATAAATATCCTCAGAAAACATATCCTGGAGGTTATTACTGATGCTGAGCTGAGTATGAGCCAACAGCATGAATGAGGAAAAATGCATATTGGTCTACATCAGGAAAAATTATGTCAGCAGGCCATATGAAGTTATTGTTCCCATAATGCCTAGTGGTGCTAAGGCTGCACTTGGAATATTGTTTCCAATTTTGTACTCCACAGTTCAAAAGGCATATAAAGAACCTGGAGAAGGTCCAGCATTGGCCTACCAAGATGGTATGTCAGCTATGAGAGGAGAAGCTGAATAGGCAGACTTGTTTAGTCTGGTGAAGAGAAGGCTAAGAGATGAAATCATAGCAATTTAAGGCTCCTTGTCATGAAGATCGTAGAACCAGATTATTCTTGGGAGCACCACATCCCACAGGAGAGGGGAGTGAGGGAGAGGCAGGGTGGGTGTTTAGCTGCTGGCCAGGGTCAACCCGTCACAGCCCTTTTTGGCACCCCACGTTGAGCACCAAAAGGGACTGTTCATGGGGAAAGTCAAAATACAGATAATTGTGCAGTGATGAATAAGAGCAGAATCAGCTGCCACTTCAGTCTTGTTTTTTTGATGGTGACTTTTAGATAATTCCATAATTGTACTAGCAATGATATCAGATCATATCAGTGTCTACTGGAGTTATTTCTGCATAGGAAGCCAGAGACTGCGTTCTCACGTCATTCATGTTCATTCAGGCATACTTGTTATTCCTTGGAGATCAAATCCTGAATGAGTCATTGATACAGCAAAAGACATTGTTATTTCTTCTCTGTCTGAGTCTTCAAAATTTATTTCCTTCAGCCATGAAAGAAAAATAGACAAAAATAATATGACAATGGCAAATACTTTTGGTTGTGAATCCTAGTTGCTATTCTGGATATTAACCTTCCAGAATGACTCACCTGTAAAAATCAAGAAAGAAATCCAAATTCCAATCTGTCTAAAAATCAAGTAAATATTAATACTGGAATCCTGAAATGGCATCCTGAGGTTCCTTCATATTGAGTGTATGACATTGCAAAATAAAAACAGGGAAAGAGATCAAACAACAGATCTTGGTCACCCTTACTGCTCAGTTGTTAATTCAGTCCCTGGCTCTGGTTTGAACCACTCCAGTTAGCTCTCTTCCAGAAAAGTATCCTGCAGGAGATTGTAGCCTTAACCCAACTGGCACTACTCAGCTGCCATGTTTCTTTTACCAGTATAAGCATAGCATATGATTTTCTGACATGCTTAAGTAGTTGCTCCATAGCAGCTAATATTTTGAAGAATATGGGAGGAAACGGGAAGGTAGGGTAAGTGTGGTAGCTCACTACCTGACCAGATAACTGGTATTGTAATGTCTATGATGTACAAAAAATATACCCATTCTGAAAGGGATCAAGAAAAGA
This sequence comes from Eurystomus gularis, assembly GCA_013400335.1. Taxonomy (NCBI): domain Eukaryota; kingdom Metazoa; phylum Chordata; class Aves; order Coraciiformes; family Coraciidae; genus Eurystomus; species Eurystomus gularis. Next base: position 51,220 of record VZZY01007355.1, on the reverse strand, counting down.
ATGCTAGGAATCATTCTGATTAAAAGGAAGCATATGATTAAAACAAGAACTGTAATAAATCATGATGCTAAGATGTACAGTCACTTTGTGTCACATTGAGATTTCAGAGGTTTGGGTGGGGTTTTTTTTTTTTTACTTCTCAATATAAAATGTGCTACAAAGTTAGAGGCTTTTTTGTCAGAAATATTAGCTTTTTATTTTTCAATGTCTATGCCCATTGAGATGCTAGCACGCAGCACCATGAAGTATTGCAATCTTTAATGTATTTTTTTTTTAAATCTTACAAGCACTTCACAAAAGATAACTTGAACTGTTCACACACCAACATCACCTCTAGCTCTTACTGTGCAGAAAGAGATCATCAGGCTTTGTTGGTTACTGGTCCTTGCCTTGTATCTTAGTAAAAATTTTCTTTATAATTAATATCTGCAAGACATACAGGATTAAACAAGGCTGTTAACGTAAGTCAGATGAAAGGAATACAACTATTGTTTTTTCTGTGAATTGCTAAAAAAGTTTACTTTCCTTTTCAATAGCCTTATGTGAAATATGAGGTAATGTATGTATGTATGTAAGGTATGTAATGGTCTCATTCTCACCTAGACTCTTTTTCCCATGGAAGTTTTGGACCAGAAGATTTTTCAAAATCTCTTCCAACCTGGAATTGTTTCCAACTAGGAAGAACCTGGGGTGTTCTATGATTCTATGATTCTGTGATTGATTCTATGATTCTATACTACATAAAGTATCAGATGAAATAATTTAGAGACAAGATTTCAAATGACTTTTATGTCCGGAAACTTCTAATCTCACTAGAAATTCTAAATGTATAGTTCATAAATTAAGCTGCATTCCTCCATTCAATAGAGATTTTACTTCATCACATACATTGCTTAGCTCTTCACTGCTAATTGCATGTATGCTGGTGATCCCCACATTACCAAGTTGAGTGTTGTAGCTCTTTATCCATAGTGTTAAAGGCAATACCCTGTATGGCTATGTCCGCATTCCACAGCACCTGCTTCTGGGTTTCCTCTGGTGTCTCATTGGCCCTAAAACATAAGGATATCCCGAGACACTGCACAGCATTAATGTCCCTCATTTATGCAACTGAATTGTGGCCACTTTTTTATATGTCATCCTCATGAAAATATCCTGGATACCTTATCTGAAGTACTACTATATCCCATGTTTCACAACTGAATTAAATCCTGCATTTGAACTGCCTATCATCCATAAGCATCACAAATGTAAACATGTATCATTGATGTCTCACATCTCACTCCTAAAACACTTGTCTTAAACTTAATTACATTGTGTATCTTTTAGAAAATTTCTCATAAAAATTGTTTCTTTAGATTCAAGTTCAACTTTCATTTCTTTCTGAACAGGCAGGAAGCAGGTGATCAGCGAGTAGGTTATGGGAAAAAATAGTAACAGTTTCAAATGGTTTGTAAGAAGTTTCAAAAAGAATTATTTGAGAGTGTTATAATTCTGAACATTCTTTTTTTTGCCCAATTCAATCTGAAAATTAACTTTTATACACTGTTGCTTGCCTGTAATTGAGTACTGCCTCATATAAATGTTTTCTATAAAACTAACAAAGTGTTTAAAAATTGTTTCCAAATTAAGATGTAACAAAGTTTCAACAGAAAATTATTGAGAGCTGGAGAATAAAATTTACTAAAAAGTAAATAAATTTATTACCAAAAGGTGAATTTTTTCCTACTGTAGTTTGTACTTAAGTATAAATCAAATAAAACATGCTATCATTTTCACTGCGCTGAAAATTAACTGAAGAGCTCTCTGGAGAGAAGCCAGGTCTAAATTAAAAGCTAATCATTGGACCTGTGACAAAAGCAGGATTTGGGTTCCTTACATTTAAATTCCCTAAAAAAAAAGAAACCACAGACTGTAAAGATTATTAACAGATTGGACAGATTGTACTGAGATCCTCTTAAAATGAAGGCTTAAATTTATAGCCTGTGCTTTTATGATATCTCATTTCACTTTCAAGGTGCCGTTATTATATTGGCAATATAGTCAGACTTCAGTAAAAGGATATCAAACAATGCAATTCAAAGTTCAGTATAACAAGTTAGGAGAAGCCAATCAGTATTAATGTATTAAAAGAAAAGTGTCATGAAACTGAGAATGAAATAATAGAACCAGCAATGTTGCCATAGAACTTTAGTGTAATTTTACTTCTTTGATTTGCCTGAAACCATCTGCTAAATTAAAACAGTTCATATTTCTTCATTCAAGTCAAACTAGAAAGATTGGTGGCTTGACTAATGTAAGAAATTATTTCACATTACAATGTGTAGGATTTAGCTACTTCCTTTCAATAGTTGATCCAAATATTTTGTGGTAAACTGTACAGAAAATGTATCTTAATTTACATTCATTTTCACTCTTGAAGCATTCAGAGAGAGTAAAAATTTGGTGGGAGCCTTGAGCCTTAAGCCTTGTTAATGCTGAAGTATTTTAGATTATTTACTTGTTCATTTACAAGCTTATCATAAATATTTTTTCCTGTTATTTTTAATAGCATTATTCACTGAGAGTGTGTTAATAAACAAGTTAAGAAATAAAAAAATAAGATGACATTTTGTCAGTTGTTCAAAAACTCTTAAGAAGCTACTTTTTTTAGCTAAAAGATAGCACAGTTGTCCTCAATATTCAGCAGTATTTCTAAATGAAATTTGATTAAAACCATGTTAATATTTTTTTAAATCAAACAAAATTAGTACATCTAAAACAAAGCAAGAATACTAAAGACAGTTTGTGAATATATCTTTTTTGACATGATATGATAAATATATACATAATCACAGAATCACAGAATGGCTGGGGTTGGAAGACACCTCTGGAGGTCATCTGGTCTGACACCTCTGCTCAAGCAAGGACTCCTAAAGCCTCACAGTATAAAAGTGTTTCTTGATGTTCAGAAGGAACCTCTTGTATTTCAGTTTGTGTCCATTTTCTCTGGTCCTCTCACTGAAAAGAGCCTGGCTCCATTCTCTTTGCACTCTACCTTCAGGTGTTTATGCACATTAGTATGATCCCTCTGAGCTTTCTCTCCTCCAGGCTGAACTGTCCCGGCTCTCTCAGCCTTTCCTCATAGGAGGGATGCTCTGATCCCTTCATCATCTTCGTGACCCTTCACTGAATTCTCTGCAGTTTGTCTTGTCTTGAAGACAAGAAGAACCTAGAACCTAGAAATGGACACAACACTCTAGGTTTGGCTTCACCAGTATTGAGTACAGAAGAAGGATCACTTCCCTTGGCCTACTGACAGTGCTTGATGTAATGCAGTCCAGAACACTGTTAGCCTTCTTTGCAGCAAAGGCACACCTGATGGCTCCTGTTCTGCCAAGCTGCTTTCAGGCTAGGTGGGGTGGCCACCAGCATGTGTTGATGCGTGGATAGACATACAGATACGCACATACACATACACATATACATATGCATATACATATATATATATACATATACATATACATTTATTTCATTCTTTTATTGTAGACTGTTCTTGTAAGCCATTTAATTAGAGATGGAAACCTATGGTGTGGAAAGATATACCATTAAGGTCTGGCTTGAATAGCTGCAGTGAAATGACCCAAACTTGTTATCATCTTACCCTGATAACTGTCCTGACCCATCATCTAATGATAACCTTCCCTGTGATGCATGATATCTGGTTACCATCCTCACAGCTCAGGGAACAAAATGGTTCATCTGAATCCTCGCTGATTCTATACAGGCAAAAGTCTAACCTCATCTGCAGTTGAAGCTAAAACATTAACTTCTGGCCCTGAAGGCAAACAATATAGAAGAGTTTATATCTATATCACTGAATTCTCCTCATCTTTCTCTCCTCATTTCCCAAAACAGAATTAGTTCTATGCTTGTATTTCCTATCCCTGACTCAAGCTGTACCTCAAAACATTCACTGCAGTTCATCAGCATGTTTGAGACTCTACCAAGCCCTATTTTGTTTCTGTTCTGTTTACTAGTAATGTAGTTGCATGTACTAAGATGAAAATCTTGCTCTTGCTGGTGTCTACACAGTGTAATGTATCTATTAAAGTTGAGATTACAGCATGAGCCAAGAATATATGCAGCTTCTATTGGACAGAACATTATTTTCATGGTGTTTCTTAAGAGTGTGAGAAGTTGCTAGTTACAGTTGTGTTGCTGAAGGAATTTACAAGTAAGAGTTAGGCATTAACACATGATACTGAGTGCCTAGAAAAGCATGACTAGTAAAGAATGAAGATGTTATGTTTTAATGTTTCTCAGCAAAGATGTGTGTGATAAAAAGAGCACAAATAGTTACTTTCAGAAATGGTTGTTAAAAATAACTTGCACTCCACCAGTGTGCTGTGTTTATAATGGATGTTTTTTACAACTGTTTCTAATAGTAGATCATTGGTTGACTATGAAATCTAAAAAATAGCATTGTGTAAAGCATAGAAATTATTTCCTTTCTCTCTGCAACACTTTTAATATCAATTTCAGAGGCTTGCAAATCACATCAGTAAGATAAGGCATAGTCTGAGTACTAAATACACTGTGGCTCAGATCCAGTGAAACTAATACAGGTATCCAAATTATGTTTCTTGCCTGGAGGCAGAAACAATCCAGTCCTTATAAAATGAAGTGCTTAAATACCCTGTAAGTCCCTGGAGAGAAAGTGAACTGATCCATCTGGGTTCTGTTCTTATTTTTATAGACATGTTGTAGAGAACCTATAGGAAATGCTAAGCCTCCAGATTCCCTCAGAATGCACACATTACATCTGGCCATATATTATTTTAAAAGTGTATATGAATTTACATATAATAATTGAGTAGAAACCCTTTAAATCCTAGCTTGGATAATTGGTGTTGTGAGGCAAACTTGTAAATTCCTTCCACAGCTCAGCTGGCATTTGTCAAAGAGGTATTTCTCTACACTGCTAAAAAAACAATTAGCCAGGCAGTTGGAAGAGGTTCATCGAGTTCTGACCTTTTCTCTATAGTTTGGGCTACATAAAACAACTGAAGAATCCTTTGCTTGGCAAAAATGGAGTCTATCACTCTAAGTCGGTCAATCTCTAACTTTCTCCTTCAGAACAAGATTGAATGCTAATATGAAGTGTGATTGATAATATGAAGTGATAATGTTTTTCAATTCTCTAACCACCTCTAGCATCACTGAAGAAATGCAGCTGATAGGAACTTACACTAGACTGGAGTTCTAGGTTTTTCAGAGTGATTCTCACGTACTGATCTGGGGTAAATGCTCTAAGTATGTGCTCTAAGTATGTTCAGTCATCCTCTACAACATTTTGTGAATTCTTCCAATCATGTCTAAATGAATTGGATGCAAGGAGATTATAACTTGCATCTGAAAGGACTGAAGGTGTGATTCAGTTTCTTATTCACCTATGTTTGTATAGGCTTCTCCACATCAGCTAGATTCCCATTGTAGGCAATGAAAATCCAGTGCAGTTCCCAGGACATAGGAACAAATCATGTGCTGATTTGAGAGGTGTCATGGATTATCATGCTGTCTGGCTCCCAGCAGATTTTTTGGAAGCGTTACCTCGTAAATCCAGTCCCATATTTACTGGCCCTTTGTGGATTCTTAGACACCATGTGGCATCTCAAATGATGCTAAGTGCTTTGTTTTATGCAAGTGAATTAAGCAATCACTCGACTGGAATGCCAACCTGTATCAAACTAATATAAATATGGGAATGTGAGGAACTTTGACAAGATTTTAAATGTAGTTTTTATGTAAACTTCAAGTAAGTAAAAATAAATTAATTACGTTAGGAATTAATAACTTCTCAGTCCATATAAAAGAAGGTTTTAGGCAAGCTTCTAGAATGATCTCCATATTCGTCTATTAGTTTATCAAGGTAGGAGAGAAATTTCACTTGCCTATGAAATGGCAATTAATTGATAGTAGTCAGTACAGACAGAATGTGCTGTAATTTCTTTACTTTTCTTATGTAAATTATGCAGCAATGCTAACATTTTCCTTTTTTTATAACAACTTCTCTGGCTGTGGAGGTATCTTGTCAGTTGATATTTTATTTGAAGAAAGATGTGATAGTTCAATGCAGTGTGTATATAGGACCCTAAGGGATCTTTTTTTTTGTCTTTTAGCTAATTCCAAGTTGGCTGGCATTTCTTTTGCAGAGAAGTGACAGTGTGAAAATTTGTAAACAGTGAAAATGATAACCATTCAATTCAGTTACGTGTGACATTAATTTCCAAATACGGTTTTCTATTGGTAAAGTTTAGTAAATACCAGTAAATATCAGTAAAGTATCAGTAATTATGTTGCAACATAATGCTCTAATACAATTTTTTTTAGCCTACACACATACAACTTACATTACTTTTTATTCAGTGTCTCATGATATACTGATCATATGGTTTGCTATTAAATGTTTGGACTTGATGATTTTAGAGGTCCTTTTCAACCTTAATGATTCTATGCTTCTATAATGATTCTATGTTGGGGTAAATGTATTTAGTGGAAGAGTGGGATCTTCACTAGGTAAATAAGTTCACTTCACTAGGTAAATAAGTACTATAAGCATATAGTCATAAAAATATTGGAGAATGGTAATGATTAATAGAAAATTGCCTCTCTTTGTATTAATTCTGCATTGCCAAAGTTTCAGAACAATGTTTGGATGAAAACATTCTACTTCTGTTGCTCATTCTATGCAGTTCATTCAATGTGAAACATTTATTCTCGTAAATGTCTGCATTAGAATGAATAGAATATGTCCATGTGAAAACATATTTATTCATAATTACATTGTATTAACTGTCCATTTATAAGCTCTGGCCATATAAATAAGAGCATATCCTTCCTTGACCTTCAAAACAGCACCCTTTTCACTGCGTATTTTAATGAATAATAGTTTCATTTGCATAAAATGATGTCTTTACTTTTGAGAATACATTTTGCCTGTTCTTTATGTTTTCATAAGATCCTATTATTTATAGTCATTATTTGGCCCCTTTCTATCTTTCTCTTACTGACTGTCAGGTTGTAGATTATATCACATTGTTGCAGAAATTGCTCAGGGTTTTTGTTGCTATTCAGTCACCCTCTTTGACAACATACTTTTGAGTTCTTCCAATAAATTTTAACTGGTTAGGATGCCAGGATATTATAACTCACAGTTGAAAATGCTGTATGTTCAAGAAAACTGTTAAAAGTAAATGCAGTGGGGATGGCTCAAGTAACAGTGGTGTACCCCTTGTCATTTTCTAGTTCAAACTGTGGTTTACATTCATTTTTTAATCACAGAAATAAACTGCATCATAATAGCTTGCATAGATCTCAGCAATGAAAATTAGCATAACTTTCAGCAAAGCTCCGCTGTCATTTAGGCATCCACTTGATATGCTGAGGCTTGCCAACATGCTTAACACCCAGCTGTTCATAACAATTTTAATTAAAATGTGTAGGTGCTAAGCACTTTTAAAAGACTACCACTGTAGTTTATGATCCTAAACAGAGCTGCAAGTTGGTGACCACTTTAAGAAAATTTGTTTTCAATACCTTTTCGTATACCTGTTTCCCTTAGACCTGTTCTGGCTGTGTTTTCATCTGTATACTGTATCATACAGCATGAGAATTACCATCATATTTAAATGGCATGGTATATAATGAACACTGTTGTTTCACTTTCTAGTAATATATTTTACTCATGAGTGGCAACAATAGCAAAAACCCTGCACTACAAATTATTTTGTGGAGTATATCATGTAGTAATGGCCTCTTATTTTGATTAATGAGGAGAAAAAAGGCTTTCTGCAGACTTCACTGTTCTGTTGAGATCTAAACAAGGTAGCAAGACCTTTTGATGTGGGCCACAAATAGCCCTGAACAAGAAAGACAATAGAATCTATCAGTAGAGTAGATTCAGCCTGTCTGTTCATGAGCTGTGTGGAGTTACCTGGAGAACAGCACGCTGTACAGTCCCTGGAAGGTACATCTTAAATTACACACCTAATTACCTTGAAACCTTGACTGTCTGAGTCAAACCCAGAAGTTTACCTTGTTACAAGAACACTTCCATACCTATTTAATGTAAGCTGTGCTTACTACTTTTTACTTACTATCAAAGAATCACAGAATGATTGAGGTAGGAGTGGACCCCTGGAGATCATCAGATCCAACTCCTGTGCTCAAGCAGGTACACCCAGAGCCAGTTGCCCAGGACCATGTCCAGATGGCTTTTGAATCTCTTCAAGGAGAGAGACTCCATAACATCCCTGCACAACCTGTCCCAGTGTTCAGTGACCTTCACAGTAAAAACGTGTTTCTTTGTGTTTAGATGGAACCTCTTTGATTCAGTCTGTGCCCATTGCCTCTGGTCCTGTCACTGGGCACCATTGAGAATAGCCAGATTTATAAGAAGCCCCTCTTCTCTATGCTGAACTGTTGCAGCTCTCAGCCTTTCCTCATAGGAGTGAGATGCTCCAGTCCCTTAACCGTCTAAGCAGACCTTCTCTGGACTCTCTAGTCTCCCTTATTTCCCTTATCTCTCTTCCAATGGATAGCTCAGAACTGGACACAGCAGTCTAGATGTGGCCTCACCAGTGCTGAGTAGAGGGGAAGCTGACCTCCCTTGACCTGCTGGCAATACTGCAGCCCAGGGCACCATTAGTCACCTTTGCGGCAAAGGCACATTGCTGGCTCCTTTTCAACTTGGTGTCCACCAGGACTGCAGGTCCTTTTCTGCCAAGCTGCTTTCCAGCTGGCTGGCCCCCAGCATATACTGCTATTTGAGACTGTTCCTCCCCTTGCACTTGTCCTTGTTGAACTTCATGTGGTTCTTGTTAGCCAGTTTCTCCAGGCTGTTGAGGTTCTTCTGGATGGCAGCACAACTCTCACAGTCACTGTTGGCCACTCCTCACAGTTTGGTGTCATCAGTAGACTTGTTGAGGATATATTCTCCCCCATCATCCAGATCAGTAATGATTCCTCTAGTTTAGTGTAGAGGTATCTAAGCTAGTTTTAGAGTAACTTGCTTATCAGGATATTAGCAGGGTGAGAGTTGACCCTGACAAAGATTAAACTATCCTTCTATATGACAAGTTTGCTGCTACTTGTTGTTGTTCCTTAGATCATGCCTCCAGAGGTCATGCAAACATAACTCATTGAAAGTAGCAAAGGGAAAGATCAATCACTACTCTTAGGAATTGTTAACAACAGATAGTTTTAAAAGCAGAAAACCTTTTTGCTCTTGACATCATTTCAAACCTGTCATTTTTAGCTAAAAAAGGAAGGAGAAAGTAATTGCAAATTCTTGAACTGGTACAATGAAGTATCTTGAATGGTCTTCCTGGTAAAAGGGTAATGAGAGGTCTGCAAGATGGGTTGAACTTCCCTTCTCTAACATTAAGTCCCTTTTTTTGCATTATAGTGGTTTCCTGCATCCTTCCTTCTCCCTTAAATTCATTCTGCATAATATAGAATGAATCATACAATCATAGAATGTTTCAGGCTGGAAGGGACCTCCAGAGGTCATCTAGTCCAACCTCCCTACAAAAGTAGGGACATCTACTTAGGTCAGGTTACTCAGAGCCTCATCAAGCCTGACCTTGAATGACTCCAGGGATGGGGCCTTGTTCTGAGTCCGTTTAGGGGTTCAGGGCAGGTCCCCATGGAAACAGAATGTATGCTCTCCCCCCTCCCTATCCCTTAGTTCCCCCCCAGACAGGTGGGCAAAAAGGGAGATCAGGAGTTAAAAGAGAGAGAGGCTTTGCACTGTATTGGAAGTTTAGAAAGATATATATATATTGTTTAACAGGGAACAGAAAACAAGAAGGGAAGGTAGATATAGGTACAAAAATGGGGGAAAACACAATAAATGCAATATAATACAAAACCAAAGGTTGGATGGCTT
>VZZY01007355.1:24261-41136 GCA_013400335.1 Eurystomus gularis | reverse complement strand
GAGAGATACTCCATTCCCCTGATCATTCTGGTGGCTCTCCTCTGGACACGCTCCAGTACATCCACATCCTTCTTATGCTGGGGGCTCAAGAACTGGACGCAATACTCCAGGTGAGGTCTCACCAGGGCAGAGTAGAAGGGGCAGAATATATATATTAAAAAATAGAAACATTTCCTTCTCTAATTTTAGCTGAGCCATCAACATTTCAGAGATTATGTATGTACTAGAAGAATTCTTCATCTTAGACATTTGTAACACTCTTCCTTGAAATATACTATGTGGAAAAGGTCTTTAAATCGACAGTTCCCTTCCTATGTAAGATTTTTTAATTCATCCTTTTTGCCTATTTCTAAGACCTGAAGATCGTATTTGAAACAGGAGACTATTATTTAAGGAAAAGATGCTTCTTTTGTATTCCATTTCTTTGTACCTTTTATAGGAGTTTTATGGACATTATATCAATTTTGGTAGACTGCAGTTAACAGGTAACTACAGTTAAAAACAAAAAAACCCAGTAATTTTCAAATGTAGGCTGTTACTTGTTATTGACTGAATAACGTTTGTGTTCCATTTGTTGGCATCTGTCACGCTTTTACTTAATCTATTTGATTTATCACTTTCAGAAAAAAAAGAAAAAGAAGAATTTGATTCAGAGGCCTTCAAATAACAACATCTGTCTTTGAACCAAAGGACACTAGAAAATAAAAATATTTTGTCATAGCCCAACCTTTTTGTTGCTTCCAGTGTTGGGGTGTTGCTTTTTTTTTCTCTTTTTTTAGCATGACTTTTTTAGTTCATCTTCCTTATGAATCCTGGTTTCAACTAGAATAAAGTTAATTTTCTACCTAGTAGCTGGTACAGTGCTGTGTTTTTAATTTACTATGAGAATAACGTTGCTAACACACTGATGTTTTAGTTGCTGTTGAGTAGAGAATATTGTCAGTCAAGGATTTTTCAGTTTCCCATGCTCTGCCAGCGAGCAGGTGCATGGAAGCTGGGAGGGACCATGGTAGAACAGCTGACCCAAACTATCCAGAGGGATATTCCATACCATAGAATGTCATGCTCAGTATATTAACTGAGGGGAGTTGGCTGGAGGGTGGTAATGGCTGTTTGGGGACTGGTAGTCACTGCTTGAGGACTGGCTCAGCATCAGTCAACACATGGTGAGCATTGTGCATCGGTTGTCTTTCTTGGGTTTTATTTATTTGTGTTGTCTTCCTTTCCACTACTATTACTATTATATTTTATTTTCATAATTAAACCTTTCTTATCTCAACCCACGGGTTTTACTCCTTTTTTTCCAGCTCTCCTCCCCATCCCAACAGTGCATGGGAAAAGAAGTGAGTGAGAAGCTGCATGATGCTTAGTTGCTGGCTGGGATTAAACCATGACAATTTCTTGTGTAGTATTTTAGCACTTTTGCAAAATATGCATGGGTCTCAGAATTATGATACTGCTTTTTTTCCTCAAGGATTAAAAAAGGAAAAATATAAAGTACTCTGAAAGAGATTAATTTCATCTAACTTCAGATATCTAGAAAGTAAATGTCTAACATGGGTATTTACTTTAAGAAGGGATTTATCTTGAAAGAAAGATTATTTTTTTTTGCTTCATTTACTGGAGAGAGAGCCTAGCATGATGACGTTAAATGAAGATATCTGCATCAGTACAATTATGTATAGAAACCTTGCATCTTAGATTTTGCACTCCAGATTTCGGCCACTATACATAGATTGATAAAATCATTGTGAAAAGGCATCACTAGGGGCAGAAGCTGAGGGGGAGAGTAGTAACATAATAACTGTTTTCCGAAACTGAATAAGATTTTAATCAGTAACACATCAAGGTGATAAGTAAATTGGTCAATTCAGTACCAGCTGCAAGACCCAGTAGTACTAGCAGTTCAAAAAAAGTTAGTAGGTGTGCCAAAAAAGTGTGGGCATTTTTACAAATGAAGGTAAAATTAAAGTTTTACCAGTGTGATAAAAGATAACAAGGGACCACTTATAGAAAATAATATTGAAGATTTTAATAAGTGGGCTCATTAAATGATAAGCTTTGGGAAAAAATGTTGTGAAAGCGGTTTCAGCCCACAGATACTACCAATGAATGTTCGAATCCCATAACTTAGTTTATTCAAGAGAATGGAAAAGTCCATTTCTTCGTTTTTATATCAAATGTAGAGCCTCAGAGAATGTGTGTTTATTGTTTATGCAATATATTTGTTTTGGTAACCTAATGATAGATGAAGGAAAACAAACTTAAACTGTGATATATTATTTTTGGGTTTTGTACCCTGATGTGAGGGAGGGGTAGGGAGGACTCAGGATTATAACTGAAGGGTAGAAAGCAAGTTTAAAGTTTCTTCTGAATATGAAATCATTTTTAATGTATGGTGGAAAAAGTTGGAATTACACATTAATTAAACACTGAACAGATTTCCTCTGCCAGTAACTATGATAATAAAAAATACCAGCTTAGTAGGTGTCAGAGTTTGGTTGTTAGACAGAAAACACAATTAGATTTCTTTACAGAATTCCATTCCAAGACTGTTGGTATCCTTGCTATGTGATGGAACTCTTTGCAATATATTATAATCTGCATGCATACACAGATCACAGACTTACAGACACAACAATAAAAGTCTATAGTGTCTAAGCAGTACATCTTAATGTCGATTATTTGTAAGAGAAATAATTAGCTATATGTTTCAGGTAAGAACTTCTCTGGAGTTCCTTAAATATCCTTAAGTCTGCTGCATCTTACTGCTGAGGAAAAAAATAACCTTTCTGCAACAATACGGAAATCTGATGGGTGTAGTGCAGTCTCTTTGTGAGCTGGTTGAGCAGCTGGCTTGACTAACACATTTAACTCACACATTATGAATATTTTTGTCCATAAGAACACAAATATTGGATTTCATGTACTGAATATTTGTGTGACAGCAAGAAAATGCCTTGAAATAATCTCTGAGCTAAAACAGGTTTACTGAAATCATTAATTAAATATTAATAAGAAAGAATTCCAAATAGAATGTTTGATGAGCTGAAAGAACATGGTAGAAAACAAAATAAGACATGCTAAATTAGAGACATTTATAATTGCAAATATATTTCATAGTTTCATTTCTAAGGCATTATATTGAAATAGTTGTTAAAAAAAAAGTAAAAACTCAACAAGATAAATTAGATATAAGCTTTTTTTAAAAATTCAATTTAAAGCCCCAGATTACAAAACATTGAAGTAAAGCATATGATTGTGCTGGATTTAGATCAATTCAGTTTTTAGCAAAACAAAAATGTTACTCTATGTTCAGTTGGATAAAATGGAATTTAGAAAAAAATTTTTAAAAATTCAGCTCCAAACATGATCAGTTTGTAACCATATGATCTGTACATCTAGGATTCCAGAAAAGATAACTTTTCTATTTTTTAAAGGAGAGAGTGAGGGAATGTTTAAATGTTTTATTCTACTTTAGTTAAAATCTATTTGCAAATCAGGATCTGGTTAAAGAACGACACTGTTGGTAATACCAGAGCATAACCTCAAAACACAAAAATTGGTGGAAAATAATTTTATGACTGCAATACATTTTTATTTTCCTTTCGAAAAACAGTGATTTAAAATAAGAGTTAAAAGAAGTGGTAAAATATATTTGTAGTAAATTGACAATTATATGATTCCTGAAACTGTACTTTCTGTTATGCAAAATTAAATGAATTGTTGTTCATGTAAAAAATTGGCCCAGTTTTCAAATTAATACATAATTTCTGATGTATTTTGCTAAGCACTATTCTAAATTTTAATCCAAATTTAAAGTTTGTGTTTTACTATACTGTTGTTCTCTGAATATAGTTCTTAAACATGGTAATAATGGATGCTTAATCAATAGCTCAAAAAACATTCAGTTTCTCATGTAAACAGTGCAAACATGCTGCTGTTCTCATTCCTACTGCTGTAGGATTTTTTTCATGAATAATTAATTTCATATGCATAAAAAAATTGTGTATTTTTCCTTATTAGAAAACATTTCTGATGACTGAAATATCTTGCTCATTTTACTTGAGAATAGTTAATAATATTATTAGTGTAAACCATTTAAAATTCTAATGCAGGCATTTAAATTAGTATCTTGCATTGTCAAGAGAGCCTCACTTACTTAAATCTGTTCTTTTCAAGTGTAGAAGTTAAGCAGGAGATTCACTTAATGTTGCGAGAGCAAAAATTGAAGGTAAATTGAAAGAAGCAAGCCATACTTTAATTTCATTCCCCAGTACTTTTCTGTAGTTAATTTCAGAATTATCTTTCATTTTTACCTTGGACAAAGAAAGAAAATTCTTTCAGAACTAACATATAGTATTGGAGAATTCTTGATTCTGAGATGCTTTTATCCACTTTTTCAAGCACGTAAGCACCTTCATACAAGAACTACGCAGTAAGCATGTTTAAGATTGGAGAAGCTGGTCAGAAAATGGGCTATAAATTTTCAGCTGAAATGGGAGAATTAAGAAAAATTATAAAGGATATATTTTTTGTAGGAATACCCCCCACATTTAGGAAAATTTTAAATTCCAAAAATATAAGTCAAAAACTCAAAAACTGTTAATATGAAAGTTACATTCTTTTAATGGAAAATGCTTTCTGTCACGGAGAAAAAAAAAAAAAGTGCTTTTAGTTCTCTTCGTTTTATACAGAATATCATGCATGTGTTTTCAGGGCTGTGCGGTTTTATCTGTGAAAAAGATTGTAAAAAAAAGGAAAATAACATTTATTTTTATATACAAGAGAAACTAGGAGGCACAGTTTGCTAATGTTGTGTATCTTGTCATTGAAAGCCTACTCATATATTTTTGTAAGCCCCAGAAAGAGTGTTTGCATGTACACTTTCCTTCTTGGGTGTATGTTAGGGAGTCAAATAACTGAATTGAATCTCCTTCTAATGCCTCATAGATAATCATCACAAATGTGAAAACCTTTTATGGCCTCTTAAAAAATGCCTGTTTATGAAGACTAACTGGTAATTGGTTAATTTAAAATTACTTGCAACATCATATTTCCTAGTAGTAAGTGCTAAGTCTGAATTTTCGCTGTCCATATTATCTTAATTATCAGAATTTTCCATATGATTTTCCTACTATACTTTGTGACACTAAGTAGATATAATGATTTAGAATAAAACTTAATATAGTGATGTTTCAGGATCTTCTGGAATGTGTTAAACTAGATTAAAAATCAGGACTTTGCATCGGAAAATCACATTGATTTGAACAAAGCCTATCATACCTTCCAGAAAGAAGACAACGTAGATATACATTTTCATTTCTCAATCTCATTGGACTTTAATAAAGAAAAAATAAATAAAATTCTATCACTTCTAGAAAAGAAAGTTTGTTAAAATGCTTTATTACCTACATAATGAAAAGAAGCATTTTTTTCTTCGTAATTCTTAACAGGATTTATAATAATATAAAATCACACTATAAGTGAAACCCTATTATTATTAATTTAAACCTTCTTAGTGAGATTAGCATTTAAATTATCTAACAATCAATTTTATTTAAGTTTTTAATAGTCACTGATGCCTATTCAATAGCTGTAGACCAAATAAAATATCTTGTTCATATCTACCGTCATTTTAATCCCACAGAAGACATGGATATATTCATTCAGGCAGAATCCTCAATTAATTGATGTATGACCAAATGTATTCATACAGAAGAAGACCCTTTTGTATGCTGCTCATCATGTTAGCTCAGTATACTGTTGTTTCTACCTATAAGATCTAATTTAAGTGGAAATAAATAAGTTTGACATCAAACTCTTCATGGAAAATGAAATAACAAAACTATTTACAATCATTGCTGAATTGTCCTGAAATACCTACTGTCTTCATTATCAATTTACCTCTGAAAAATGTAAATGACAATTGCTGATCAGTTGCCATTTGCAGAACCTATGTTCATCTCTCTGAAGGAAGTCTGCCTAATTTTTTTGAGAATGGAGCATTGCAACAAACTTCTAAGATGAAAAAGAGAAATGAAAGTAATTAACTCACTATTTTCTTTATCACATAGGTTCAAAAGTTTTAAAATAAGGATATGAAGTTAAACATTATTAAACAATTAGTCTTTGTAACAAGAGGGTTTGTATCCAATGGAAGTAGCTGAGAGATTATTAATTTTGTAAAAAAGAAATAGCACTTTGTAGGGGACTTTTTTTCCTTCATGTTTGCAGTGGAGCATAAAGAGTCTAAATTATATTTCTTAAAGTGAGTATATGCAGTTCTAATCAGAATAACAATGAATTAGTTTGAAATCTGCAGTTAAGATAGTATTTACAGGCATTTCTTGCAGTTGCCTTATAGGCAGAAGATACAAAGTGTCAAAAAATATATTGCATTCATCGTGTTAGGCAACTGAAATACTTGACAATACAATTATGTAGCAATACCGACTTCTTCTTCTGCCAGCTTTAGACAGATAAAAAGTTCTTCTAATTGGAGTTTTGTCCAAGGATGCAGTGTTTCCTAACAGCCGTAGCAGCATATACATGGTAAGACTTTGAAAGAGGACTGAGAATTTTTTTCAAAGAAAGTTTTAAAGCAGGATTTTTTTACTTTCCAGGAATCCATGCAAACCCTTTATTTGCTTTCCTTTTTAATCTGTGTAAAGATCGTTACCTTACATTTCAGAAGCCTTTATTCTTTCCTGGTAGCTGCATTACTATGATCATCAACAATAACCAGCTGTAACAAATCTGTACATGGAAGAAGACACATAGAAGGACAATAATGGTTAATCAAATATCTCTCTTGAAAACCATTCAATATGCAAACTTTAGGTCATTCCTTCTTCAGATTTTTGTTTCATATGGTAATGTGTTTCTCTGACTCAAAGTTGTCAAGTGACTTCAGATACATTTTGGATCAAGAGAGAGACTCATGGGCTTTGTTAAACAAAATGTGCCATAAAAATCCACCTTTCATTAAATTCACAGTTCATTTAAAAGATTTTAAGCTTTTCATTCTTCTGTGATGATTATTAATACTATTAAGATAAGGCTAATCCTGTGTTCTGCATAATGTTGGCATGTAAGTATCTCAGGGCATAGGACTTTAAGGTTATTTTACAGGGAGAATGCACCTAGATACTGGGATAATTTTTAGAGGGCTAGAAGTTGCTTTCTGACTATGATAAAATGTGTTTGGTCATTAAATTTAATACTATTCAGGGTATAGAACAATTATGTGTTGTTAAGGACTTCAACATTATAAATGACAATAAATAGATGTGGACAGATAGAGTCCATATAAAGCATAATTTTGAATGATTCTGTGCCCTTTTTGGCAGTAGCTAGCACTTGGAAAAAAGAAAATTAAAACTTTTGCATGTGCTTAGTGTCATACTTTGGCATGCAGGGAACACTTCTCACTTTGCTCAGTTTCATAGCCCTAACACCTGTCCTGGAGGAGATATCCAAATCTTTCTTTGTAATGGTAGGAATCCTATGGTGTTTCCCCATCTCTCCTTTTGGGTAATTAATATGTCTCAGGCACATATCAAGGTGGTGGAATTTGAGGTTTAGTTCACCCTGACTGAGTGAATGTCATCACATCTCACACTTTTCACAAGGTAGGAAGCTCTACCTAAATAACCAGGGCATGTTATGTGCCATAACCCAGTGTGTTGTAAGAAGAACTGTCAGGGAAGAAGACAAGCCTAGCTGAAGAGAGACCTTTGGCTGGAACTCAGGAAGAAAAGGAAAGCCTATGGCCTATGGAAGAAGGGGCAGGACACTCAGGAAGATTACAAAAATTTTGTGAGGCTATGCAGGGAGAAAATTCAAAAGGCCAAGGCCCAGTGAGAATCTGGCTACTGCCATAAAAGACAACTAAAATGTTTCTATAAATACATTAACAGCAAAAGAAGGACTAAGGAGAATCTCCATCCTCTATTGGATGTGGGAGGAAATATGGTGACCAAGGATGAGGAAAAGGCTGAGGTACTTAATGCCTTCTTGCCTCAGTCTTTTGTACTAAGGCTAGTTGTCCTCTGAGTGCCCAGCCACCTGAACTGTATGATAAAGATGAAGAGTAGAATGAAGCCCACATAATCCAAGAGGAAATGATCAGTAACCTGCTACACCACTTAACACACACACAAGTCTATAGATCTGGATGCAGTCCACCAAAGCATACCAAGGGAGCTGGTGGAAGTACTCACCAAGCCACTTTCCATCATTTACCAGCAGTCCTGAATAACTGGGCAGGTTCCAGTTGACTAGAGGCCAGCAAAGGTGACATCCGTCTACAAGAAGGGCTGGAAGGATGATCCAGACAGCTACAGGCCTGCCAGTCTGACCTCGGTGCCACAGAATGTTATGGAGCAGATCATGCTGAGTGTCATCACTCAGCACATACAGGTCAACCAGAAAATCAGGCCCAGTGAGCACAGGTTTATGAAAGGTAGGTTCTGCTTGACTAATCAGATCTCCATCTATGACAAGGTGATCCACCTAAAGGATGAGGGAAAGGCTATGGATGTTGTCTACCTAGACTTCAGTAAAGCTTTGGACAGTATTTCCCAGAGAAACTGGCTGCTCATGCCTTGGATGGCCTTACACTCTGCTGAGTGAAACACCAGCTAGATGGCCAGGCCCAAAGAGTACTGGTGAATGGAGTTAAATCCAGTGGGTGGCTGGTCACAAGTGGTGTTCTGCAGGACTTGGTAATGGGGCCAGTTCTGTTTAATATCTTCATCAGTGATCTGGATGAGGGGTTCGAGGACACTCTCAGTAAATATCGAGATCACAGCAAGTTAGGCAGGTGTGTTGATCCGCTCTACAAAGGGATCTAGACAGGCTGGATCAATCGGCTGAGTCCAGTAGTACAAGGTACTGCCTGGGCCCACCTCTCCAGTCTGTCCAGGTCCCTCTGGGTGACATCCTGTCCCTCTGGCATATCAGCTGCACTACCCAGCTTGGTGTCATCTGCAAACTTGCTCAGGGTGCACTCAATTCCACTGTCAATATCATTAATGAAGATATCAAACAACACTGGTCCCAGTACAGACCCCTGAGGGACACCACTTGTCACCTTTATCCATCTGGACATCTAGCCATTGACCACTACTCTCTGGATGCAACCATTCAGCCGATTTCTTTTCCACTGAACAGTCCACCCATCAAACCCATATTTTCCCATTTTAGAGAGAAGGATGGGATGTTGTGGGGGACTGTGTCAAAGGCCTTGGAGAAGTCCACATAGATGACATCCGTAGTTCTTCCCTTGTCCACTGATGCAGTCACTTTATTGTAGAAAGCCACAAGGTTGGTCAGGCAGGACTTACCCCTAGTAAAGCCATACTGCAAAAGGACTTGTTGGGAGTTTTAACTGGGGAAAATGAGAAGCATATTGACATGAAGTTACTAAAATTCTCAGGATATTGCTATTCTGATAAGTTCTAGAAATGCTAGAAGTAACTGTGCTGAAGTAGCACTTACATGGGTCTTCTGAGATGCAGCAGCTCTGTGACTTTCCACATGTTTTGAACCCTAGAAATCTTAATTTAATGTGAGATACAATTCTCTTTTAATGAAGTATGTCATAGCCACGGAAGATGAAATTGAGCATAATATGGTTTCCAAGGAAACGTCCTTGTTAACTGAATTTCCTCATCCAGTGCATCCTGATTTAATAAAATATATTGATTATTTTGATGTAATAAGGAAGGATAACTATGGAGTAGAAAAACATTGAAGCTCATTGTTGAAATTTAGACAACATGAAACAGTTATCTTTATTTGACTTTTGATTTCTAAACAGTAGCTTTAATTTCAACTTTTTTTTTTTCCTCAGTCACAGGATTTAGTCATTACGACATTCAGAAATACAGTGTTTATAACAAGTCAGCCCATGTGCTAAAAAGAAGTGGGTAGGAGGGAGGAATTAATATTTTTCCCATATCTTCACAGTTGGGAAAAGGCCTTAGAATAGTATATTTTAACCTATAAGATTTTGTTTATTTTTACTTTTACTGTTATTGTTTTAGTTAGTTACTTGGGTTTTTTTAATAGAAAATATTTTTATGATTTGGCTACAGAGTAATTTTTTTTTTTTTTTTGGGGGGGAGGGGCAGAATGAAGAAGGTTTCTGCCTACTTTTAAAGTTTTATTTATAAAAGTGTTGGTTTTTTAATCAAGGGTTTGGTTGGGTTTTTTTTTTATTTATTTCTAGGTTGAATTTGTAATTGGAAAGAATAAGAGATTCAGCCTTTATTTGTGGTTGGTGCATGAAATCCCAGAACAGGAAGGGTTCACTGATTATTACTTCTTTATTTCAGATACCTGGCAAGTCAATTGGAAAATCTTACAGAGATAAATATTTGCTTTAAGAGCCTAGGTGCAGATTGGAACATTAGAACAAAGAAGTAGCTGTCTGATGGGAAGTCACCAAATGTTATTGTTGGACTTTGATCCTTACTGGTATAATAAGCTTGCCATAAAAAACTTGCCATCAATTCTATTAATTCCATTAAGCATTAAAAAGTATAGGTAACAATATATTACCTCAGATTTGTGCAGGGGAAACTGATAATTTGATTTCTCAGCTTTCTTGTGCCTGTGGTCTGTTAAATTAATTGTTGACGGAGTATGCTGCTTGATTCAATAATCCTAAATGTAAGTTAAATAATTTTGCAAGAAAAGACAACATCCTGCCCAAACTCTAAACATTATTTGTCTTCAGATCTTTTATTTTTCATCTACTGAGCAGTGTACTGAGCACCTGAAAAAAAAAATCCCAAAAGTGATATATTAAAAATCTTAGTATTACGAAATATAAATAGACCTAGTGGTATGAAATGTACTAAGTACTGCTACTTTAATATTCTCATTTAGTAACATTAATTGCATAATAACCAACACCAGAACACACACACAAATCCTTATACCTATTACAGAAAATGCTTGTTTTCAGTTTCTTAATAATCATAAGCTTCTGAGCCCTTCCATTGGTGTTGTGGGTGCCAAGATTATAAGGATACACTCTTTGGAAAGTTATTAAAATAATAGCTTAAATACCTTACTGAGAACTGTATTTTCCTGTACATACTAGGGAAGGTAAATAAATTTGAAAATATAAATTGCACTCTAGCCATAGACTCAGTTTTCTTGGTGTTCAACTTAGATTATTCTCCTATTCCTGTACTGACTCTAGCTCATTAACATTGAATGTAAAAGTATCTAGAAATGCAGTATTTTATGTAATACCATTACAATCAGTGTGAAAACACTCAACAGCTATGAAGGAAGAGAACAGAATCTTGATATTGAAGTTCATGAGGTTAGATGTGAAGGTAGTATATGTTAGATCATAATACAGTTCAACAAGTGTGTCAGTTGAACATTTTATTTGCACTTCCTGATAAAATTTTAAGGGGCTTCCATTTTGATTGAAAATAGCAGACTTTGGGAGCTGGCTATTTTCCTGTAAAATAAAAAAGTCAGTATAGATGTTTAAGATTATTTTCAAGTATAATTTATTTCACATGCAACTTCTTTGTAAGCATTTATATCAAGCTATTAACCTCAACCATGTAAAACCCCTTTCAAAAATACTGCTATCAAAGAACACAAATGTCTCTTCTGGTTTTTGCATGTGTCTATTTTTATTCTGCTGGTGCCTCATACTTTTTTAATATGGATCTTAACAACGCAGCATCTTGAACACTCAGCCGTAAAGCACATATATTATAGATGTAAATATACATTGTTTTAAGCTGACCATAATGTTAATGCCTGTTTGTTGAACTTGTTCCTTCAAAAGAGGCTTTCTCTTGTTAAAAATATCTGAAATCAAGACACAAGCAAGTGGTGTTTCTGAAGAGTGAACCTTCAATATAAGATAATTATGTATATAATATTGGTTCTCTCTTACTGAATTTCTGTGGTCAAAGGAATATGGCCTTGGAATATGTAGATCAGTAGAAACTAATTAGTTTAACAGATACATATACACTAGGGAAATGCCAGAATGGGAGATCATGACAAATTTTAAAATGCAGCAGATTTAATTTCAAATATTTTCTATAACATTTCTTGAGGACTGAATTAATATTAGCCAGTCTCAAGCTTTTTCTTGTTTTTCCTATCAGTTACTCTGCTGCTACTGTTTCGAAGTTGTTTTAGTAATTTCTTAGTACAATAATCATGCACATTTATAAAATGTAAATTATATACACTGTTGCATTATTAGAAGATAAAAGCTAATATAGTTTTGGAAAACAAACCTATGGAGGGACTTCAATACCTCATTTTCCATGTGAGATCAGAAAAGTGCTTGTCCCACCAGACACAAATTTGATACGACAATATTCAAAAACCTACCTGCCTAAGTGAAAGGAAGCATATGAGCCATTCATTATTGAATGGGAGGGAAAACTTCAGATCTCATCCCTTCATCAGTTGTTGCATTAACCCAGATTTGGCACATTGACAGTATTTTATTCAAAGATCCTGAAAGATACTTGAAGTCCCCCAAATATACGGATACATACATTTTCAGCCTCTTCGGATCTTATCTGTATTTTCCTTTCACACATTTTTTTTTGCTTTCATGATTTTGGGATTATTTGTGGTTGATGCATAATCTGTTTGCAAACATTTACATAAGACTATTAACACAGGTGATCTTTTCTGAAAATATTATCATAAAGGAATATAGCTGTCTTTTTGCGGTAACATTTTAATTGTTTTAAATTTGTTGTATCTTTAATGATAAAACAACACCATTGTGTTTAGTCATAGTTTTAGTGACCAAAAAATGGTTTGTATTTGGTTTAGCCTTCTTAATTTTGTGTTTGTGATATAGCATATCTTCATTATAGCATTTACTTTCACATCCTAAGAACACAAGAATATTAGAATCACTACATATAAGATATTTTAGGTTTATTATTTATTTATGCAGTCTTTCTGCAAACTACTAAATCCCATGGTTTCTTTTGTATTACATGTTCCCTCTGCAAGATTATATAGAATAGAATAGAATAGAATAGAATAGAATAGAATAGAATAGAATAGAATAGAATAGAATAGAATAGAATAGAATAGAATATTTCAGTTGGAACAGACCTAAAATGATTGTCTAGTCCAACTGCCTGAGCACTTCAGGGCTGACCAAAATTTAATGCATATGATTAAGGGCATTGTCCAAATGTGTCTTAAACAATGACAGGCTTGGGCATTGACCACCTCTCTGGGAAACCTCTTACAGTGATTGATCATCCTTTCTGTAAAAAAAAATGCTTTCTAATGTGAAGTCTACTGTTTGCTATGAACCTAGGGGCTTTATGTGTATTGCTAACTTTCCTATGCTAATTTGTCACACTTTTAGTCTTATTTCTTCTCCCTGAAACTAGGTCAGTTACTTTGATCTGAGGGCTCTTTGTATCTTTCTTTATCTGCTTCTACTTTCTCTTTTCCTCTCCCATTTTTTTTATTCCTTGCCTGTTTTTCATTATATTGATACATGGATATTCTATGGTACCAGATGTTTAGGGAGTTGGGAAGCACCAGACATGATGGGTACTGTTGTCTGAAATGTGCCAGAAGTGCCAGAAGTTTACAGTAAATAACTACTGATTATATATTTTTTTAATAGCCAATTGTAAGGATAGTTACATTATCTGGATTATTAATCCTTGATTTTGCCAATAATACAGCTAAACAATAGCTTGGAAACTTGCACAAACAGGTTATTTTGTTTCTTTTTTGTCATTTGTTTGGGTTTTGTTGGGGTTTTTTTTGGTTGTTAGAGGTGTCTTTGGTTTGATTTGGTTATAGAAATAAGGGATGTTCCTGGGAAGTATTACATAAATTACTGTAGAATTTTGTTATGTTATATGACTGAACATTCAAGATGTTTGCAAAGAGATCCCCTGTGGATCCTTTCAGCATTTGTTGGAAACCATTAAAAATAAGTCCGGCTGTAGCCTACAAGGGAATACTTAATTTTCTTCAATGTCTTTAGTAAGAAAGTAGTAAGAATGTAGTCTTAAGGGGCAGTGAAACAGTGATCTAAAAGTTTCCTAAAGTCTTAAAAATCAACTGAATATTTTCTTTCCTGTCCCTCCTCCAAGAAAAATAGCCCTGCAAAGCTCTGTATTCTACAATGAAATGATATTTGTATGACATTCATTTTATAATCTTCTCTCATTGTGTGATATTGCTTTTCTAGGAATTTCTATAATTTTTTATTCACGATCATGTCATTCACAGATATTGGCTGACCTAGAAAACCATGCACTTTTTAAGGATGACCTAGAATGCCAGAAGCTTATTCTGGAAGCCATGAAATACCATCTTTTACCAGAGAGAAGAACTCTCATGCAGAGTCCAAGAACTAAACCTAGAAAATCTACAGTTGGGACACTTTATGCAGTTGGAGGAATGGATAACAACAAAGGTATTAGAGGATATTTATTACATTATAAAAGTTATATTTTGCATTTTCTTCATTAGAAAACAAGGAAATAACTTTCTATTCCAAGATTGAAGTGGGGTTGTCTAAATCAGTCAAGAAATGCTGCCAAGATTTTGGTCCAATGATATTTAAGGAAAAGTATAATACTGTTGGAGAAAAGAAAGTGAGTTTTGAGTTTGTTCTTTGCTTAAATTTATTATATTTTCCAGAAATAATTTAAACAAAAAAATCTAGTGACATTCATTTACCTTACTTCTGGCTTTCTAGAAATTATGTTTCATTTAGAAGTCTAATATGTACATACTTTTTCTCAATGAAAAAAGCAGTTTCATAGGTAGTGTATTCCATCATTAAGTACTTGACTGAAATACTATGGATGATTCATGATCTTCTGATGCAAAAAAATTATCAATCTTCTAGACAAAAAATCTAGACAGGTATCTTAAACTAGATTACTACTTTGTCAACAGCTAAAGGAAGGTGAAATTATATTGTAGTTGGTTCACTAAATGGCTGTGATGTTATCATTTGCAAAAGGACATTGCATGTTTTTCCTGTAAAGTTGCACAATGAGAAAGTTGTATGACATCTGTGCTTGTGTGGAATAGAAAGATTGAGAGAACAGGAAAATGTTGCGGAAAGAACTAATACATATGTCTTCTTATTACAGCTGTGGACTGTTTTTGTCCTTTCAGCATTTATAAATGTTTGTGTAGCTAAATGTTAGGCATGAATTTGCACGGAACATTGCCTTCGGATCATAAAGTAACTGAAATACACACTTCCTCTTACTTGGGACTAATGACAACGGGCACTTGAAGTATTCAGGTAGTGGAAATGATCATAAACCAGATTTTGATGCAGCTCTATTTGTTCTAGCTTACTATACAGATCTGTTCCGCATTCATGTGGGAAATAAAAATATAGAAATATTTAGGAAAATAGCACAGAGTTTAGCACCGTTGCAGCATCAACATGCAGCCTATTTTGGAGATTCAGGTCAGGCAGAAGTGGGGTTTTTTGTAGCAGCAGGAGAGAAGACAGCATGACAGAGGTTCAGCCCTCTTGTCAATGAAAACTGGCTGAAAACAAAAGGATAAGGGCTTCTACACATTTACAGCAGATAAAAACTGCTTTGAGAGAGGGCCTGCTATGGCAGAGCAGCATCTGCATATTAGGAGCCTTTGTTACAGGTGTTACAGCCATTTTACTGACAACTTGGGATCTGCAGCTGTGCATTTGCTCAGGTTATCCCTCTTGTGATGCTACTACGTCCTTGAATAGCTTTTATATCCTGTGATTGTTTTTTCCACTTGTCAGTTCAGGAGACCTGAGTGCTGGTTGCACGTTTTGAAGGCTCACTGAGTTTATAAAGCACGCCTCAATACTTGGACTTTGAGATAATTCTGATACTGTATTATCTTTCCTCAATAATTAGTAATTAATTTTTTTCCACAATTTTCTCCACTGAAATGCTAACATGGGTGACTGTGATTCACAGTGATGTATTTTTAATCCCTCCTGGTGTTTGCTACCAAATACAAAATACTTACATGTAGGAACTAGATGAGTTAAGCAAATTGGCAATTTATTAGCTAGCATATAAAACAGTGGGTAAGTGCTAGTATTATGGAAGTATTTGAAGGTCATGTGGCCCATCACATTAAAAGTAACCTAGCATGCTAAATCACGTTTGTTTTGAAATCTGTTCTATAGTTATCTTCCTTTCCCTAAAAAAGAGGTGGTAATTAAACTCCAGCAGCCAGTGACTGGAATTATGCCTGATGTGAAAAGTTGATGCAGCTTAGTACTAACTGGATAGAATTAAAAGCAACAAAGTTAGATAATTTTGTAATTTTAATTTCCCAAATGTACAAAACCTCATTTAAATCTCTGTTTCTACATACCTTTTATTATTCATTCACTTAATTTAAAAGGCACATATAAGAAACTCCACTAGTCAGTGAAGACTGGGTTAGGGATCAGTTACAAAAATTGAATACACACAAGTCCATGGGCCCTGATGAGATGCACCCAAGAGTGTTGAGAGAACTAGCTGACGTTGTTGCTCTACCACTCCCCATCATTTTCACAAGATCGTGGCAAATGGGAAAGGTGCCTGAGGACTGGAGGAAAGCCAACGTCACTCCAGTCTTCAAAAAGGGCAAGAAGGAACATCCAGTCAGCCTCACCTCCATCCCTGGAAAAATGACAGAGCGGCTCATTCTGGAGGTCATCTCTAAGCACATGGAAGACAAGAAGGTTATCAGGAGTAGTCAGCATGGATTTACCAAGGGGAAATCATGCTTGACTTATCTGATAGCATTCTATGATGTCATGACTGAATGGGTAGATGCAGGGAGACCAGTGGATGTAATCTCCCTTGACCT
>VZZY01007355.1:9021-23798 GCA_013400335.1 Eurystomus gularis | reverse complement strand
TCCCCCTCTACTCTGCCCTAGTGAGACCTCACCTGGAGTACTGCATTCAGTTCTGGGCTCCCCAGTTCAAGAGGGACAGAGATCTACTTGAGAGAGTCCAACGGAGGGCTACAAGGATGATAAAGGGACTGGAACACCTGCCTTCTGAGGAAAGGTTGAGAGACCTGGGGCTTTTTAGTCTGGAGAAGAGAAGACTGAGAGGGGATCTAATTAATGTGTATCAATAGATGAGGGCTGGGTGTCATGAAGAAAGGGGCAACCTCTTTTCACTTGTGCCCTGCGATAGGACAAGGGGGAATAGATACAAGCTAGAGCACAGGAAGTTGCACCTCAACCTGAGGAGGAACTTCTTGACTGTGAGGGTTACAGAGCACTGGAAGGGGCTCCCCAGGGAGGTTGTGGAGTCTCCTTCTCTGGAGACTTTCAAGACCTGTCTGGATGCATTCCTGTGTAACCTGCCCTAGATTCTATGGTCCTTCTCTGGCAGGGGGATATTGGACTTGATGATGTCCAGAGGTCCCTTCCAACCCCTAATATTCTATGATTCTATCATTCTATGAAACAAATTTTCTCTATATATTTACATTAATAGAGTAAGATGTATTAACAGATTATAGGTATGTGCTTCTGACAATATTCCATTCACTTTACCTACTCACATCATTACAATGACTTCTATAATTTGAATTAACAAGATTTAATCATCTAGCAGTACACAAAAGCTGTCTAAGTGTGCAAATAAAGAGGATACTAGACTGAAATAAAGGAGTAAAGGCAAACAGTGGACATACACCAGTTTGTAAGAATGGTAAAACGCTGACTTCTTGCAGCCATCTTGGAATCCCAAATGCAAAACAAAATCCATGTGATAGAACATGATGTCTATGGTTTATGTTAGTGCTATAGAATATTACAATGAGGAAAATATACTTGCACAGCAAGACGAGATTAGTATGAATAATTGAGCAGTGTAATATTGATAGCAGAATAGTGGCTGTTCTCTCATGAGGTATTCTAACCTGTCTCACTATGTAGCAGGTCGAATAATAAGGGGTGAGGAGAATCTGCAGAAAAAGAAAACAAAAGAAAACAAAAGTGTCAGGGTAACCATGATCCAAAAAAATTAGTATGTATTACTTTTTTAATAATCCTAGATTAGTTAATTGAAGTCCTAAATTAGTTCATTATTTACTAAATCAGTCTTTAAGTAAATACAATGGAAAATTAAATGAGAAATTACATGAGCAAGAAACTCTTCCATAAAAATGTGACAGGCATTAAGAGAGGAAACATTGATATATACTGAAATAGTGATTTTGTGTGTTTTTCATTAATCTTGTGACCAGATATAAAATCTGTTACAAAAATTGCTTTAATAGTAAATGTGAGGAGTATCACTAGTATATATCAAGCAGTATTAAAAGTCTTTTCATTTTTGTTTAGATTTTTTTAGAAAGATCTTTGATAATATCACAGATCTATTAAAAAAATTAATCTCCTGAAATGTGAAATTGAGGTCCGCAGTCATTCTTCCTTAAACTCCCATGTTGCGTACTTTGCCTTTTCTTTAATTATTTTCAATCATTTGTAATAATCCTTTTTTTCTTTACAAATATGGTTTGTAAAATGTGGTTTATAACTTATATGTCATTATTTCATAGGAATGTGAAATACATAACATAGCTGCATGAAGTTGCTCTTTTGCTCTGAAAAACTTTGAAGATATCCTTGTTTTTCTGGGCTTTTTTGTATCTTGGGTTTTTTTTTATTTCTAGCAAGACATTTCTCACAGCATACTTCACTTAAACCTCTCTTAGTTTTTTCATTTTATATTTTTCATTCTCATATAGGCATACTTTTAAAGTACTTGAAATATTCCAGCTAACCTATTGTAAATACCGTAAATAAAGGCAAAAATAGAGAGAGATCATGATTTTCCTCTTAGGTAACTCTTCTTAGTTTTTAAAGACATGTATCTGAGATGTCTGTAACTTAACAATCTATTTACCTCCTTCATCTTCAGCTTAGTGGGAATTTATTAAAAAAAATAGAAAAATCATCAAGATTGTTTTGTGACATTTTGCAAATTGTGGAAATTATGACAAATGACTTAGTCTTCACATACCTAAAACATTTGACAGCCTTTATTGTCTATTCATTTGATGTACATAAATATCTTGAGAAAATGTCTTGTGTTCTTCTTATGTGTGTTTTCATTCAAAATATCAATGTATGGTAACTGAGTTTAATTTTTAGAGTTTGAGTGCTTATAGTCCTTGTATTTGTGTAATACACAGCAAATCCTACTTAAGAAGGTATGGTATTTTCTTTTTAAAAAATGAAAAAAACATCCAGTGTGTTTCTTACAGAACATTTTTCCCTTGTTTGCTTTTTGAATAATTTTATATAAATATATAATATGCATTTATATAAATATCAGTATGCATACTTTTGTAAGTATATCTAGATGTATGTGTATATTTAAATTGGATATTAGGAAAAATGTCTTTACCGAAAGAGTGGTCAAGCATTGGAACAGGCTGCTCAGGGAAGTGGTAGAGTCACCATTCCTGAAGATGTGCAAAAAACATGTCGGCATGGCACTTCAGGACATAGTTTAGTGGTCCTGGTAGTGTTGGGTTGACGGCTGGGCTTGAAGATCTTAGAGGTCTTTTCCAATTATTCCATGATACTATGATATATACTCGTATATATGAGTAAAGTGAATTACTGAGGTGTTTTCTTAAAAGTTTGAGGCTGTAGCATGGTAAAATACCCCACCCTATCTGTTGTACTTAAGCTGTTCCTTAAGCTGTTTGGACTGAGGGATGCTTCTGCCATTTTCCCGTTAGCAGGTTCAACCTGTAACAAAGTTAAGTGTGTGTCCCAGAGACAGACACACACAGATACATATAGGGCATGGTCATGGTCAGTCATGCAGACAGGGTGCTGCTGGACCCACATTCAGGAGTTACACCAGACGGGCACAGACAACCATGTCCCCTCCTTCTCCTGGGCTGACAGAGGCAGAAGGTCACCAGTGCAGCACACACACCACACCCTCCAGGTTCCCAAGCACATGCACATTTGCAGATCTTCTGAGCACCAGCACAGCTCTTCTGCTCTCCTCAGTCATGCTAGTTCCCCCCAGTAATCTGGTTTTTGGGACACAGCCCCAGTGGCTGGAGTTTAAAGACCCCACTGGTTCCAGTAGCTGACCAGGGACATCCACAGCCCTGGTCTGACTCCAGGAGCAGCCCCCATGGAGCAGGGTTATAAACATGCTGTTATTACTCATTAAATAAGTAGATGTTCACAGAAGTTGAACTAAGAAGTGACAAACGGACTGTCCCTTTTGCAGTCCTATTCTTTTTATTGATAACATCATATATCTGTCCTCACCTGTTCTCTGTATGAGTTTCTTCTGCCTTTAGTGCTAGTTTGTTTTCGCCTGTATGTTTTCCAGGAGGACATTTGTTATGTTAAATTGAAGAATCATGTAGTCATAGCCTAAAAATACCTTAGGGATGATAAGCCAAAAAAATTATGCCTCTGATAGTCTAAGCAGCTGTCTGCCTACCACTTTTATTCAGATATCTATAGCTGTTGTCTGAAATCTTGCCTTCTCTATTTAAATAACAGTTCTATCTCAGCCACACAATTCCAATGTTTTCAAATATCACGTGAGTGATTTTATTGAGATACATGATTGTAATATGATGTTTATGGTTCCATGTAATATATTTTCATATTCTTTCTTGTACTTTATGGAGTCCATTGTTTCCAAAAAATGAACACTTTTTTTTTTTTACAAAAACATAAAATGTATTAGTATATTTCAATATTTTCTTAGCCATTCTCTAGCTAGCAATGGGAAGCAGTTGTAGCATAATATACCTTAATTGTATAATGCTCTAATAAACAAGTAATATTCCATTAGCTTTAGGTCAGCAGTGTGTACCAATGACTATGTCTGTTTTCCATTTTTTACCCTTTTTGGAAGATTCAGCAGGAAAAGAATAATGGAATACATAAAGAGGAATAACAACAAAAAGAAGTATCTCTCATTACAGTCATCAAACCAGCATAGTAATGAGGTTGTCATCATGGTAGATTTTCATGACAAAATTAGAATACCAAAGTAAGAAGCAGACAGGCTATGCAGAATGAATAACTGAATTTTTCGGTGTCTATATTGCAAATGTGCATCACTACTTAGTTTTCATTTTAGACTGTTTAAATGGAAGAGACAGAAGTTAGCTATTTCTAGAAAAACAAAAACAAAAACAAAAGAAAACAAAATTAAAAACACAAATCAAACAAATACACTGCTTTTTAAAACAGAAAAGGGCAACTAGTTTTAGGAGCCTTAGTTTAGCTATTGCAGAAATTCATATTTCCAGTCATTTTTATGTATTCTGAGAGTTCATCATTGCATACATGTTTGATAAACAGCAAAAAGAGTATGACTTTTAGTTTGATTCACACAATAATAAACTGAAACTGAAATTAACTGTTTCAATTCCTAAGAAGTCACAGAATCATAGTATTATAGAATGGTTTGGGTTGGAAAAGACCTTTAAGATCATCTAGTTCCAACACCCCTGCCGTGGCAGGGACACCTCCCACTAGACCAGGTTGCTCAAGGCCCCATCCAGCCTGGCCTTGAACACATCCAGTGTTGGGACATGCACAGCTTCCTTGGGCAATCTGTTCCAGTGACTGAGCGCCCTCAGAGTGAAAAACATCTTCTTTACATCTGATCTAAATCTACCCTCTTCCAGTTTAAAGCTGTTACCACTCATCACTGTAAGCCCTTGTAAAAAGTCCCTCCCCAGCTTTTTTGTAGGCCCTCTTCAGATACTGGAAGGCCACAATCAGGTATCTCCAGAGTCTTCTCATCTCCAGTCTGAACAATCCCAACTCTCTCAGCCTGTCTTTGTGGAAAGGTGTTCCAGCCCTCTGATCGTCTTCATAGCCCTCCTCTGGGTCCACTTCAACAGATCCACATCCTGCTTATACTGGGGGCTCCAGATCTGGATGCAGTACTCCAGGTGGGCTCTCATGAGTGTGGAATAGAGGGGCAGAATCACCTCCCTCGACCTGCTGGCCTCACTTCTTTTGATGTAGCCCAGAATACAGTTGGCTTTCTGGTTTGTACTTGCGCATTGCTGGCTCACATTGAGCTTTTCATCAGCCAGCACCCCAAGTCTTTCTCCTCAGGGCTGCTCTCAATCCACTCATTGCCCAGCCTGTATTTGTACTTGGGATTGCTCCGACCCAAGTGCAGGACCTTGTACTTGGCCTTGTTGTATTTCATGAACTTGACATGGCCCACCTCTTAAGCCTGTTAAAGTCCCTCTGCATGACATCTCTTCCCGCCAGCATGTTGGCCGTACCACACAGCTTGGTATCGTACACAAAATAAAAAAATATATTTAGCTGGCAACACAACATTCTGGAGAGACACATTATAATTAATTAAACAACATTAAGTAACCTCATGAAGTTCAACATGAGAAAGTACAAAGTCCTGCACCTGAATAGAAACAACCCCAGACAACAGTATATGCTGAGGGCCACCCAGCTGAAAAGCAGCTTGACCGAAAAGGACCTGGGTTCCTTTTGCCCTCTGTACCAAAGATTTGCGTAACAGTTGTTCATATATATGGAAATACCAAAATTACACATGCAGATGCAATCCCTGGTAGCAGGCTTAGGGAGCGGAGGAAGGTGTACAGAGCAGCCACCCTCTCTGTCCCACTGTCTGCTACATAGCAGACTTTGACTGGTGAATTTTAAAGCGTCTAGTGCCTTCACATAAGGAGATGTGAGAGGTTTATTTTTCCCCGTTTTCATTCACTTCTGATTTCTCTTAAAGGCATTGAGAATGATTTGCCTCGATACTCACTGTAGAGGCTTTCCCAGCAATTTTCCCCCATGGCACGTGGCAGTGTGTGAGGTGACTTTAGATACTTCCCAATTAGCATAATGCAGTGCATCTCTTAGGTGACTGGTGCTAAATCAACAATAAGGAAACAGTCTTTTCTTGTACAGTTATCAGTTATCAGAAAAATTGTGGGCAAAATACCTCTATTTGGAGAGGTATTGGGTGTTGCTTGGCCTGTTCTGCTGAGTGAGGGATATAGATGACATGTATTCACATATTCTGCTTATTACTGACTCAAATTCTGCTATCAGAGAGTCAAAATAATAATCAAAATGGTCCATTCTGGCTTGAAACACAACACCCAGAACCTATACCTTGTGAACATTAGAGTGTGAGATCACAGCATATTCTCTGTGCAAGGCTCTTAAGAGCATTCTTTATCAGATTTTCTGTGTGCAGTATTGCATCTTTATTCAAATTGAAGTTAATTGCATCTTTGAATAACTATTTATCTGTATCCCATATACTCCCAACCAAAGAAGAATTCACCAGCTCTGGCCTTTTCCTTCTCCCTCTGAGTTATGGTCATGTGCCAAAAGCCACAAGCCATCCAGCATCTCAGATAGTTCAGGTGAATGGAAACTACAGGGACAATTCAACCGTTAGAGATGGAAGAATCAGGACCTTCCCAGGGATCCATGTGCACTGGTAAATTAAGGGAACAGGCTTGAACACTGTCAAGTAGGTGATTCTGCTTGAGCAGAGGGGTTGGACAGGTTGACCTCCAGGGATCCCTTCCAACCTCAACCATTCTGTGATTTCTGTGGGTCTTGGTGGACACCAAATTGAACAGGAGACAGCAGTGTGCCCTTGCCACAGAGAAGGCAAATGGTATCCTGAGCTTCACTGGGCATTGCTGGTAGGTCGAGGGAGGTGATCCTTCCCCTCTACTCAGCACTGGTGAGGCCACACCTAGAGTGCTAGGGACATTTCTGGGCTCCCCAGTATAAGAGAGCTACTACAGACTCCAGTGAAGGGCTGCAAAAGTGAGGAAGGGACTGAAGCATCTCTACTATAAGGAAAGGGGCTGAGAGAGCTGGGACTGTTCAGCCCAGAGAAGAGAAGGCTTAGTGGGGCGATCTCATCAATGTATATAAATACCTGAAGGGAGGGTGCATAGAGGACAGAAACAGGTTTTTCTCAGTGATACCCAGCGACAGGACCAGAGGAAATGGGCAGAAACCAAAAGACAAGAGTTTCCCTCTGAACATCAGGAAACACTTTTTTACTGTGAGGATGACTGAGTCTGTGACCCTGCCCAGAGTGATTGTGGAGTACCTGTTCTTGGAAATATTAAAAAACTCTCTACATAAGATCCAGGGCAACTGGCTGTAGGTGGCCCTATTTGAGCAGGTGGGTAGGAGCAGGTGACTTCCAACCTTAGCTGTTCTATGATTTTGTAACATGACAGCATAATTGTAGAGTAAAGGTGGAGCTTCAATAATTATTTCACCAGAGTAGCATGAAATACACTGTCTAATGACTAATGAAATAATTAAATGTATAAATCACCCTAAAATTGTCTTTTCATCCAGTTCTTTTAAGGATTAACTTTTTTTTTTCGCTCCTGTGAATTTCAGTATGTTCCAGAACATTCAGCCTTATAGGCCAATTTGCAGTTACAATACTTTGATTTACCTGTTCATTTATGAATAGAAAAAAAATCCAGACTGTAACACCATCTGGTAGTTTTTCAGTATTTATTTTACTTCACTTAATTTCTGGCATTTTTTCAGTCTATTAAACTTCAGAAATTGCTGATTCAGTTATGGCTTGAAATAAAAAGAAAAACCTGAAATGAACTCTTTCTGAAGCGTCCATGGCTTCAAATATAAGGGAAGAGCCAAAGTTATCAAACAGAAGATAAATTTAATCATTTCACAAACTCCCCACCTTGCCAATCTGTTACCCTGGTATTCACACCTGTTGGTACAGCCTATGAGGTCAAGCAGACCGCACAAGAGGATGGGAATATTTGGGGGTTTATTCTCCCAAGAACACCCATGTGTTCCCTGCTGCTTACTCTATTTTCTGACATTTCCAGTGCAGATATTTTGTCACTGGTAAACTACACAGAAAAAAAAGGAAACCTTGTATATGACCTAGAGAAGACATACCCATGGTAGCTGGGTGATTAAGAGAACCTCTGTACTGTCAGAAACCTTAGCTTTTTCTGTACACTAACCAATTTACGTTATGTGATCACTTAAGTTTCATTAAGGGTTGTCACTACTGGGATTGGCTTTGGAGTAAACCAGATGGTTTCTTCCAGCACAAATCCTCAATGTTGTTCTGGAGACAGGTCACTGCTGGAACCACCTTCACTAGCCAGTGTGGATATAAACTCAAAAATGTTGGCACCTCCTATCCTGTGAAGTGCTCCAGCTTTATCTTGCACCTTCAGCCACCTCATAAATCAGCTCTCACATTATTTTTAACACTCTGAACTGGAAAACCAAATAAACAAACACATTTATCTCTTTGGACAACAGAAGGCACCCTGTAGAGCCCAATGGATACTAGGCAATAGCTGGTTCCTATCCACGCAAGTTAGAGATAACAGCCTTTACAGCAGGTTTACCTTAGAGGGTAAATTGCAGCAAAATAGAATCTACCAGGGATGGAGCCAACAGCTAAGCAGTTTGGATGAGCATCTCTGTACAGTTATAATGTTAAATAATAAAAGAAGGCTGGGGGTAATGGGAAACTGGTGCTGTTGCAGTGCCAAAGTGCTCCATTCACCTTGTTTAAACCAAATCATGATCAAAGCAGCTTGTTGATTTGCTTATGATACATAATTTAATTGGGAATAAGATGAACTATGTGTTTACAATTAGTATCAGTCATGCAGTAGATAAAATGCAATACCACTTACAAAATATGAATTAACTTCTTCAAATTTCTGAACAACCTTCTTCAGCAAATCCCCAAAATTTCTAGTCACAGGCACACATATGCACAGATACACACACAAACACAGATATGTGCACCCCCTCTCTCAGAGTTTGTGCAGGTCTCCATCACACGCTCCCCATCAGTGGGAGCTCCAGTGGTTGCACACTCCTACTCCAGAAGGTGCAGTTGCCCCAGGATTTGCTGCTCTCCACATGTAAAACTTTTATTTTTGTTGTTAACATCTTATTTACACAAGTTCCAGCGGGAACAGAACTGTTTGTAAGAAGAGGCATGTGTTTTGTTAATGAGCGAAGGTAGACTAGCATACTGCATGATATAAATTATTAATAAAAGGGACTTTTAAGTAAAATAAAACATGAATGTTTTATGTTATAAAACATAACACTATATTATAAAACAAAAC
Source organism: Eurystomus gularis (assembly GCA_013400335.1). NCBI lineage: Eukaryota > Metazoa > Chordata > Aves > Coraciiformes > Coraciidae > Eurystomus > Eurystomus gularis. Next base: position 14,529 of record VZZY01007355.1, on the reverse strand, counting down.
ACGCAACAGTAAAAGCACTACCTAAAATCACTGTCAAAAAGCTGTCATTTCTGATACTCTTTAAAATACAAACATTAGTGGAAAAAACTTGCATTGTTTTTTGAGAATTCTGATAACATTCAATAATTGAATATTCCCAAATATTTTCTGGTATTTGGTCATGCCACTTTATGGCAAATCCTTATGACATCTTAATTAATTTATTTTCATTCAAAGGATTGAATTATTGTGTACAAGTTAGAGGTTTTTGGAGAGTTTAAAGGATTTTCATAGAGTCTAACTAAAAAGAAGAGTAGTTAACTGATACCCTGTCTTCTGTGTAGCTCTTTCTTCACCAAGAAATTCTCCTTAATATCTGCATCAGTAACCTATTTAGGTCACATTTGTTCCACTTCGGTAACCATCTTTTCAGTTCAAAATGTAATGTTGCAGATGACTAGATCAAGGTCATCACTTTGCACCTACTCACAGCAGCATCTGTAAATCTTGAACAAAATGATCAGAGAATACATCAGCAACAGCTTCAGTAATAGCAAAATCAGCAAAAAATCTTACAGAGGAAAAAGTATAAATTTTCTGATGATAAATGTAGAACTCCTACCCTTCTTCATGGGTTTAAACACTGAATGATTTTAGCTATGAGAAATAAAAGTACCTTTACAATGGAAATGTCTACAGTGAATACAAGGGTGAGGTCTAGGGCAAAGGAGAGATGTTTAGGCATTTGTGCATCTGAAGCAATTTTCACTTTTTTTATACCAAAATTCTTAACTTTTTGCTTAACTAAAATAAATATATTGCTTATAGTCTCAGACATCCTTCAAGAAATTTACCTTACTTCATGTAGCCTACATCAGGTTGTTAGAAAATACTTAATAACATCTTTGGAAGAAAGAGTTCAGTCATCATTAACCACAGGGCTGTCAGTAACTACAGGCCTATCAGTCTGACCTTGGAACTATAGGGCTGGAAATCAGACCTTGGTGCCAGAAAACATTATGCAGCAGATCATCTGAGTGCCATCACAGGGCACATAGAGGACAAAGTGATCAGGCCCAGTCAGCATTGGTTTATGAAAGGCAAGTCCTGCTTGACTAACTGGACCCACCTAGAGGAGGAGAAGTCTGTGGATATTGTCTACCCGGACTTTAGTAAAGCCTTTGACACTCTTTCCCTCAGCTTTCTCATGAAAACAAATGGCTGCTCATGGCTTGGATGTGCGTATGCTTCACTGGCTTCGAAACTGACTGTATGGCTGGACCCAGAGACTGATGGTGGATGGAGTTAAATCCGGTTGGTGGCCAGTCACAAGTGGTATTCACTTAGGGCTCAGTATTGAGGCCAGTTCTCTTTAATATCATTATTAATTATCTGGATGAGGGGATTGAGTGTACCCTCAGCAAGTTTGCAGACAACACCAACTTAGGCAGGTGTGTTGATCTGCTTGAAGGTAAGGAGTCTCTTCAGAGGTATCTGGACAGGCTGAATTGATGAGCTGAGGCCCATGGTATGAGGTTCAACAAGGCCAAGTGCCATGTTCTGCACTTGGGTCACAACAACTACCTGCAAGCTACAGGCTTGTGGAGGTGTAGCTGGAAAGCTGCCCGGCAGAAAAGTACCTGGAAGTGTTGGTTGACAGCTGGCTGAATATGAGCCAGCAGTGTGCCTAGGTGGTCAAGAAGGCCAACAGCATCCTGGCTTGTATCAGAATTACTGTGGTCAGCAGGACCAGGGGGATGTTTGTCCTCCTGTACTTGGCACTGATGAGGCAGCAGCTGGAACACTGTGTTCAATTTTGGGCCCCTCAGTACAAGAAGGACATTGAGATGCTGGAGTGTCTCCAAAGAAGGGCAATGAAGCCAGTGAATGGCCTGGAGAACAAGTCTTATGAGGGATGTCTGAGGGAACTGGATAAGAGGAGGCTTAGGGGAGACCTTATTACTCTATAACTGCCTGGAAGGAGGCTGTAGCAAGGTGGGGGTCAGTCTGTTCTCCCAAGTAACAAGCAATAGGACAAAATGAAGTGGGCTCAAGTTGCACCAGGGGAGGTTTAGGTTGGATATTAGGGAAAATTTCTTTACCAAAACAGTTGTCAAACATTGGAACAGGCTGCCCACAAAGTGGTGGAGTCACCATCCATGGAGATATTTAAAAGACATGTAGATGTGGTGCTTAGGGACAATGGTTTAGTGGTGAACTGATAGTGCTGTGTTAGTGGTTGGACCTGATGATATTGAAGGCCTCTTCCAACCAAATTGATTCTGTGATTCTGTTATCAACTATGCAAAAAATAAGAGAATGACAATCAGCATTATATAAAATTCTTGATTTACAAATAATTAACAAAGAAATATGCTTAACTTAAAAAAGAGAAAAAAAGAGTAAGTGTAATAGATAACTAAAAGATCACTTGAAAAGATTTCACTAAAACCATTTCAAAAGCTTACAAATGATAACTAAAGAGAAAAGAGTAAATTTGTATTGTGCAATGGTGTACTGATTTGTAATTGTAGGTTAATCACATACAACCCTGCTGCATACACACAGGAGTTAGCAGCAGTGGGACCTCCATGCAAAACTACTCTGATCATCTCAGTGCTTTCATTTCTAAAGTTTTCTTTCTCTGTGTATCTCTCATTACATCATAAACCTTGATTAATCAGGGCTTATAATGCTCATGAAAGTATGCACAATACACAGAGCTGATCTCATTCAATACCCAGATGGATCATAAGCAGAGTTTAAGTTTAAAAAAAAATAAAAAGTTGAAACATATCCAGAACATCAAGAAAAATCCATAACTTCTTACTGGAAATAATTTGTGCTGTTGCAGTCATAGTTTCGGTTTTAAATTTACCACATGCTGATGTTTATCCCACATATAGCTATTAAATAAATTAAGTTTCACCTCTTTATGTCTTTTTCATATACTCTGTCTTCAGTACTGCTCACTGAAATAGTGATCTGTCCATCTGAAAAGTAGGGGTTTGTGCATGTGTATGTGTCAGAGGAATTGCCTGAGTGCATAGCATGTTTATTACAAGATCCTCAATATTCTATGTATTTGCTTTTCTTTATCTTTGTAGTTTTATATCCAATATCTTAAAAATAGTCTAATAAGTCATGTTTTTCCTTTCTACTGCTAGATGACTAAAATACAGTAGTGGTACATGAGTGAAATAAACTTTAATACAATACATTTTAAATGTCATTTCATGTAATTTTTTATAAATAGTAAGCAGTATTTTAATTTGGGCCTATGTGAGTTTTACTTTTACTGTGGGTATTCCATCTGTTTTGTTTTATAGGAAAACATGTCTTTCTCTGTATAATCAGCACATACACTGCAGCCAAAAATTAATAATTATTTCTTGCTTTATTTAGTATATACATTTGCATTAAACTTGTAACTCTGATTTCCCTAAGAAAATATACCATAGTATATTCCGACTGCTTCCTTCCATCCTCCTATTCATGGGATATTAAATTTTCCAGTTTCTGAAACATTTAATCAGAATAACTTTGGTTTATCCATGGAGATTAGAAAAAAAAGTAGTTGCCTACAGATTTGTAACATTGGTAAGACATGCCTGTATAGACTGTGGTAGGCAGCATTAACCAACATCACTCATTTCTTTGAGTTTGCCATTTGGAAGTTGCCTCAGTTAAGAGCTGGCTCTGTTAACTGCCATCTACCAGTAGCAGCAATGTGGAGAAGATTTTCTGATCTCAGCTGGCATGTAACGCTATCAGTTTTTTTTTGTCACTGGAGTCAGCATCTGGCTGAATGACTGTTCCTCTGCTGCGCCACACCATGGTGGTTTAAAATAAATTGTTTAGATACAGATCTCACCTTAAAAGTGGTGAAAGTAAATAAGATCAGGATTCCTTCCTTCTCTCTGATAGATACCTATGTCCCTTCAGATCTGGTGGCAAAGAGCAACTTCTGGTCCTGCAATGTAATTTTTGTTTATGTATGCACTTGTTCAGAGTTAATTAAATAACGTGAGACCTGTGCCACAGACAATTAGAATAATGTTTTTATATAAAGATTTGGATGCTTAAAATTATGTAGAGGTGCTTCACCTTAGAAAGCTTGCTAAAATCCTTTTCAAAGTTACTGCAGGGTAGAAGGAAGCAAATATGCTGCATTCTCATCAAGCCTTCCAATGAGGCGTAGACCCTGAAGTGAATGATGCACCCAGGTATTTCTTTCATTTTTTACTGCTCCCACTAGAACCTAATAGGGAACAAATATGTATGAAATATAAGCATTCAGGACCAGGGATTGAGCTGATTGATACGGCAGTATAGATGCATCCTGTTAATTTGATTACTCTTAGCTCCTAACTGAACACTGACTGGCCGTAGACACAAGGGCAATGGAATGGTCTTACCAGCCCAATGTCCAGGACTAAAGTACAGGTCAAGCACACAACTTCAAACAAGTCTTTTATGTTGTTAAAGGTCACAATGATCCCCAGTTCCTCAGTCTTTAACATCTTGTACTTTGGGGTATGAAAATATTGTTATCTCTTTTTATTTATAGGGAAACTTGAGTACAGAGAGAAGAAAAAAAATCTATATTTGATTTAGGTACCAAAATGTTAAGTATGAATATACTCTATCAGTAAGTGGCTACTGCCTCAAATGGATCCCCATGTTTGATTTACAGGACACAAGGAGAGTAAGCTCAGTGAATGGGAACTGTGAATGTAAGTACGTGTATCAAGATACTGTCTGGAGCTAGTCAAAAGAGAAATGCAGAAGTCAGAGGTGTCTTAAGTTATATGCACTCTGCAACTTTAGGACTTTGCTCAGAGTTCCTATCCCTCATCTCCTCCTCCTCACTCTGCTAAAACTAAAAATAAAATACTCAACTTTCTACACAAAAGATTGATTGTAAAAAACATTCATATGGGAACTGTGAAATAAACATTCTCCTCAAAATGATTATATTTATCCCTGCTCCAGAAGATCTTAAATTCCTTTGTGAAATAAATAAACCGATAAAAAATAGAGAAGTGACATTTCAAGAACAGGTCCTGTAAGGTCAACTCTTCACAGACATGATGGGATTCAAACCTTTCCAGCTCAGAAGCAGACAAGAGAAAGAAATGTTAGGATAAGGCTAAGAACACTGCTATTTATGTCTTACTCTATTTCAAACAACATCCTGTCTTTATGTCGGCACAAAATTCTTTATTACCTCTTTAAATGATGTCAGTCTTAGACTTTATGTTTGTGTTCTCTTCATGGACTACTGTGGTGAACCGACCACATGATTTTTTCTGCCTTATTAAAACAGTGAGCAAAAAACTCGATTTCCCATAAATCTATTCGGCATAAATCCTCCAGGAAACCGGAACCGAGATAACGCCAGCCATAAATATCGAAAAAGTAAACAAACTCTCTCTTTTCCGCCTCACTTCACAAAGGGAGCACATCGCTCCTGCTGAGCGCGCCCCCCTCCTCCCTCCGCCGCTGCCGGAGAGGGGCGAGGAGGAG
>VZZY01007354.1:0-13102 GCA_013400335.1 Eurystomus gularis | reverse complement strand
TAAAGACTGAGGCAAAGAAGTACATCACAATTTTACTTATCCTCGTCTCTATGTTTCCCTCTGCATACAGTAAATGATGGAGAATCTCCTCAGTTCTCCTTTCTTTCTTAACGTATTAATAGAAACATTTTTAATTGCCTTTTATGGTAGTAGCCAGATTAAGTTCTAGCTGGGGTTTGGCCTTTCTAATTTTCCCCCTGCATAGCTTCATGAAATCTTTGTAGTGTTCCTGAGTGGCCTGCTCCTTCTTCCCGAGCCCATAGACTTTATTTATCTCCCTGAGTTCCATCCAAAGCTCTCTGTTTAGCCAGGCCAGTGGTCTTCCCTGCTGGCCCATCTTACGGCACACTGGGATGGCCTGCTTTTATGCCTTAAAGATTTCCTTCTTGAAGAATGTCCAGCCTTCCTGGACTCCTTTGCCCTTCAGGACTGCTTCCTAAGGGACTCTGTCAACCAGTCTGCTGAACAGGTCAAAGTCTGCCCTCCACAAGTCCAAGGCAGATTATAAATTAATGCAGCCTTCAAGTTGTTGTTACTTATATGAAGTAGATGGTTCAAATGATCTGTGTTTTCCTTTTCTAGAACACACGATTATTAAGGTTAAAAAAATTGTTTCACAGGGGCTGTTTTATAACATGTTTGGGAATCACATAGGTCCATAAGGATGCCTGCATGGGAAGGCAGAACTACATATATAATTCTCTAATATTTTAAGAAGAGAAAAGAGTACTAAGTATTGACACAGATACTACTTCAACTAAGTGTTCTTCAGAGCTAGAACTAGTTTGAAAGTATTTATAGTTTGATTTCCAAACAAAACTTAAAATAAAGCAGACCCCATTACTAGTCTAAACTCAGTGCTTGTAGGCTTATGAGTTCTTGTAAGTTAATAAAATATCAGCTGTATGTAATAAAGGTGCTGTTTTAATACTTAGATACTTCAAAACTCACACAACAATGAAAAAGAAAAAGAACCAGTTATTAAAAATAATGTAAACATTATGTTAATGACTATTGATAAATTGCTTATTATTAAATTCACTCATCATACAAAATACATGGGGCTTCTGTATTCCAGAAGAAATAAATCTCAACAACAAAATCTAAAATACAGGATATTTAAAATAGAAAGAATAACATATTTTTAAATATAAAGAAATATTCAATCTATGCATCTTCATTTATTTTTAAAAGGGGAAAGAATGCTGTCTTTTCTTTATGATCCCAGCTATCATATAAATGTAACAAAGCACATATTGTATTTGCTTTCAGATAAGCTACCAACAGTTCATCAAAATTATGCCAGTTTCTGCACAGAATTAATTTGATCCATTTTGTGTGATCCTTGAACCTTAATATAAAATGATCACAAGAAGACTCTCATCCACAGCCCTTGTTTATGCATGATGCAGTGTATGCTAGCTAATAAATTGAGTGATGTTAGGAGCTCACAGTATAGCTACAAACAAATATTCCTGCTTTTCTTTAGGAGACTGCACTCCAGGAGACAGAACAAGATAGCTTGATTTAGTGAAAGTCAGCAAAATTACACCTTTTGATTGTATGAAGCGTTGCTCTGCAAGAAACCAGATCTCTTTTTACAAATATTGAAAGGCATTTTATGTGAACTTTAATTAGGGAGAATACCACTGAAAAGGTTCTTTCTCCTTTTAAACTCATGACATTTTGAAAAGAATGAATGGGAAGCCATTAAAATTCTAATAATTACAGAATATTTGAAAACAACCTTAATGGGTATGATTGATATGTATCAAAAAGTATTGATATGGATGTCTTGAGAGAAATTAAGTTATTTACTTACATTGTACAAACTGGTTTATGTTGCATGCCATTAAATATACAAATTTTCTACCTTTTCATCAATTCTAGGTTCCTTATGTCTCTTCTTTAAATAATATTATATTAACCAAGACAGTACATGTAGAAGTATGACTTCAGGAATAATTGACCAACATTATGTCTCACTGACACTATGGTATTTTTCTTCTCCATCCTATTTCTAATATTTCAGATGCTGTGGCAAACTCCATTACTACCTCTTCTTTGAATGATAAATGGTATAAACAGTTCAAAGCCCTCAAAAGTCATTTGGAAAAAGAAAAAAAAATTGTCTTTTGCCCCTAGTTTCTCCATACCTCCCTTGTAAAAAATAAAATCAATTGGATTTTTGTCTTTAAAGTTGTAAGTGAAGCAAGGAGGTGGCTGCTGGTGACACTGAACGGCAAAGTACAGATATATCTGCTGAGTATAAGACCAGAAGAATCATTTCCAAGAATAATAATGTATTATTTTGGTCCATTTCTGGCTATAGGAGACTGATAAAATATGTCAGAATATATGTTTTATTAGTCCATTATGATTCAGGAAGGAAAATGCAGGTAGATAGTAAATACTTTTTACCTTTTTTTTTTTTTTTTCTTAACTTCCCAAGCTTCAAGAAAGATTGCTTCAAATGGGAAAGTGCAGGAGTTTGGGTCAATCACGCCATGATCAATGTGATCAAGTGAAAGCCGTTTATTTAGTAAAACATCGCTCTTTTATAATCTCTTTGGCACAGCACACAGTACAAGCCATTCCGCTATTGGTTATATTGTGCACATCATTTACCTAGCAACAATTTATAATTGATAGCACATATTCAAGCTCTCGTTATTGTAGGATAGCTCAGTCCATTCTCCCTACACATGCTGATTGGTTAGTGCTCCTGCACTGACTTCTTGCCAGGTTGCTGTTCTGTGGAATTTGCTTGTTAGGCCTCTTATCTCCTTCACTCCCTGTGACTCTTCAGCCTCAGGGCTTCCCAGGCTCTTTCAGGGAAACATCATTATCTGCTCAAAGCTAAGGTCCATCCCTGAGTCCTCAGACCAGCTGTGGACTCCCACAGGAAAGTACATGTCTAGAAATTGTTATACCATACCTGTCATGAAGGAAATAAGAAAAATTGTAGGATTATGACTTAGATGAGTAGGAGAATAATTTGGGTTTGCACCTTTATCAAAGTTGAAGCAGAGAGGGTAAATAAAATAGAATACAGAATTGTTAATCAGCAAAACGTAAAGTCAAAGAAGATATCCCAAATTCCAGAATGGATTTTTTGTTTGCTCAGGATCTACTTTTCCTTCTACATCTGAAAAAGTTAGAAAAAAATCCAACAAGCAGATTAAAATTCTCTTTCAAAGTGACTTTCTATAAATATTATTCCGTTTATAAGCACTTTTCAAGTCAATGCATTTTTAAGAACCTCTTCCTCTTCTCCCAGTTGTTCATGAAGCTCAGAGTAGCCATTTTTCATTTTTGCTCAATTTGAGTCTTGAAATGCAAATTCAGCTTTGCTCACCTCCCAAATATTTCTGTTCAGTATGATCAGTTCAGACAAGCACAGCTGGGTCTATGAATACAATACAGTTGAGTCAAATGCAGCATTTCAATCTCCTTAAGCTTCTTACAAACTGAGATCACATTCAGTCTGAATTTTGCGTTCACCATTCCTGCTATAAAGCCTCATGGATGTTAAGAACTATGTTCCGGTGCAACCATCATAGCTCTAGAATTGAGTTCAACTTTTCTCAGGGAAAGAAGGAAATTCTTAGTGAGTGTTCAAACAACACAGTGATTAATGTAAGCAGGACAGGCCCACCTGTTTTGTTTCACCACATCATTTCAAGGAAACACCAAATGACAGGCAATTAAGATATATCTTTGTCTTGAACATTTGCTTTACATAGTTTAACTGTTCCCTGTTTTTGCAAATTCTAACACTAGATGCCTGAACAGATAGGCAGTGCCAAATCTCAAACCAAACATATATCACCTCCTATCTCATTAAGAAGATTTCAATGCCATCGCCCTGTCCTGAAAATGTCAATCAGGGTGACTGCAATACCTGGACTTTAAAATAAGCTGCAGGACACAATTGTTAATCTAATAGAGATGAGATGCAAAAGGCAAAGCATGAGCTTGTCAGGAAAGCCACTGGAAAGGCAGACAGCAAACATAAGATGATGAGGTGACCATTTTCTCCTAACAGCAAACACAAACTAAAAGCTTACAAAATGCAAAACAAGCCACATAGATAGAAAATATATGTAAATAAAATGTACAGCAGGAAATTGCATATTCATGCCAAATTGATACATATAAGAAAACTTTCAGTAGTTTGTTGTTGTTGGGTTTTGTTGTGGGGTTTTTTGTTGTTTGGGGTTTTTTTTTCAAAATTAGTAGTGGCTATATACTGTATTCACAGCAACCCAACAGCTACTGACAATCAACAGTTTCAATGCCATTGTACATATGATGTTCACTCTACAGCACAAAACCAATTTAACTGTTTCCCCTGTATCTTACAGAACATTAATATCTCTCTGTTGAATAATTCCTGAGTTATTCTAAAGCTGTCAAGATCAAATTCTTTTAATTCATCACTGAATCTGCAGGTTTGCATTGCAACTCAGTGCAGAGTGATGTAGAATTGACAAAAAATGTCAATACATATAGAAATTACATTAGATGTAAACAGGTAAGCTACAAGCAAAAGAAATAGATTTTTTTAAAGCATAATGATAAGCTAAGGGGTGTGTATTTTCATTTTGTGTATGCTTATTCAGTGCTGCTGGCTCATTCAGAAAATTAAAATCCTGTACTTTGGAACTGTGAAGATTTCATTACAGTGTCCTAGCTTACAAAATTTCTAGCTACACATTTCCATTGAACAGACTCTTGAAGAAATGATCTCATTTATATCATGCAGAATCAATTTGGATCATGTAAGCAACAGCAACAGATCTTGACTTCATTAGGCAATATTCATTTATTCCTAGAATAAATACACAAATCCATAGTTTAGCCTCATAAACAATCCCTCTATTCTAAAGAATCGTAAAAGCCAGAAAGCTTAATGGTTAAATTTTGTAAGAGAGTATTTGTCATTGCACTACACAGTATAATTTCCCTGCTAGCACACAAGAAATGAGAAAACATTGTTAGAGACAGCAATTCAGCAAAATGGAAAGGCTGCATGGGAGGAGTAAGTTATGTGATCATAGAAAGAGAAGAATCATACCACTTTTTCCTTGCTTGTGAAGCCAGGAGGAAGGCAAGAATAAGAAATAAATAACATGTTCATTAAGTACAGAAGAAGCTACATACCCCAGCTTTGCAACTAAGGTGAGTGGTACAAGGATGGAGTACTTAGAAAAAAATCTCCAGCCTAGTATTTGTCTTTAATACACGATCAGTTGATGGAATTTCAGGTTACTAATGCAAGGACTCATAAACGCTATCCTGAAAGCTCCATGTATAAAGAAGATTAGGTACTGTGTTATGGAAGTGCATTATCAGTTCCATAGCTGCAGTGAGAGTATTTTCCCAGTTGCCATAGGTATTTTACCAAATAAAATAACTTCTCATGAGTGCTTGCTAAGAGCCAAGAATGCTTTTGGAATGTGGCTGCAATAAAAATGCATAACTCTTAGGACAACCTGAAGATCTAGAACTAAGAAAGTGAATAAAAGATGGAGTAAGAGGTTTCATATCCTAAGTATTTCAGTGATTAACATAGCTATGCTTGACCACTTCTAAAACATAACCTTCTGTATTTAATTCTAAGGCCCAAATGACCCTTTTTTCCTGCTTGCATCCCACCAACCCATTAAACTTTGTTGAATTCATTTGAGAAACTGTGAGTCCTCCAACGCATGCGCATACGCTTAGAACCATTTTCTGTTCTCACAAATATCTACAATCTATGTAGAATTCTGAATGACTTTTTCACTACTTCATTGCTTTTCTGAAAAAGCAGCAAGTCAATAGTGAGACAAAGATAAGCTTTAGGTGAACTAGTTTTAGGTACTCTCATGAATCTTACTGCTATATCTCCAAGTAATTTTATATACATAACCAAAAGCAGTGATTATTAAACTGACCTTGTGTGGTAGAAGACTGTGTTTCACTACCTCTCCCTAAAACACAACCATGAAAAATTAGCAGAGCTATACAAGGTATTGGTCCTACTCATCCATATCAGAACATGCAGTTAACTGAACTCATGTCATACCTGAAAAAACTATCAGATCTAATGAAAGCATTCAGCTAAATAGCCATCACACACTGTTGCCATTCCTAACACATGGCACAGTCTTACACTGAAAAAGACCACATTCCACATCATGCAGGTAAAATTCTGGAGCTGCCCAGTTATGCATTTCTCGGTGGGAATCTCAGCAGAGAATGCCTAATTTTTAAGAGAAAGTTTCCCAAATGCTGACTGTGCAAATAACAATTTGATTACGGCCAGATCTTCACACTGAAGAAAAAATATTCGAAGTACAGAAAAATAAAAGTAGAAAGAAGGAAAGAATATATTTTTAACATAGATGAAAATTTCTAGAAAATTTAATTGCACGCAAAACATTTTGATTTAAATGTTGTCAAAGAAAACTGACAAACTAATTTCATATGGAAACTGCTTCATATAGATTTTTCATATAATCAGATAGGTTTCTGCAAAACACCTATTTTTTTGCAGTAGGATTGCACTATCAAGATGATGCAAACAAATGTCTACAGTAGATCGTGACATAAATTTTAGAACAGACATATTTAAAAATTCAGGGTGTTCATGTTGCAATTCTGCAGTTACCTTCTCCTGGGTTTACAAAGCTGGTAAACTTTGTTGCATCCAAAATGAATCTTTTTGTAGCCCCAAGGAAGCAAAGTAAACAGAAGTTAAGATTTTATCTTACTTAAGATATTAAGAGTTCAAATCAGGCAACAACCTGAAAAACCTCCAAGTACACACACATGGACTTCCAGATCTTAATTTGAATGTTTACATGTTGCTGGAGGACAATTACAGCTGTTTCCTAAACCAGGATTGTTATTTAGGGCTAAAATTTCAGCTTATGAGAAGGGCAGTTTGAATATAGACAGGTTTAAAGGAATTGTACTTTGTGTGTGTCTGTACTTGTATGCAGACATTAACTGATTCCACAGAATCTGTCATTGAGACACATCAAACCAAAAAAAAAGCAAGTGATATTCCTTATGAGCTTATGAACATACTGAACATTAAACCAGCAATTCTGTTGTTTAGAGTTTACCTATTTAGCTTTAAATCAGAGCCTTAAAGGTTATACAGTTCTGTTATGCAGCACCACAGTAAGAGATGACCATGTCATGAAAGATTTAGCCAGCTTCCCTCACCCCAGCTTTCAAGCATGCTGTGATGAGGAATCCCAGAAGAGACCCAACAAACTCAAGAATGCAGCAGAGAGATGTTAATGTCCTTCCTTAAATCAAGTACCTATTCCCAGAGTCATTATCCATGATATTATATACAGTTTTTATGTAACAAAAGATCATTTATTAAGATAGGAAAAAGAGACGGCACTAAGTATTTATCTCCAATTTTATCTTCAGATTGCTCTAAGTGTTATGAGAATCTTGAAGACAGGAATGTATTAATTAATGTATACTATAAAACTGGTAATGAAAGAACCTTGAGGAAGAAGGGTAATGTGAAACATTCAATCACAGCTAAAAAATTCAGTCTTCCAAAGCCTAAACAAAATTGATTAGGAAGTTCAGTTTGGGACTGTAAAAAGGATTTTTTTAAAAAAAAACCTTGTCTTTAAATATTCATTAGCTAACAATGGATTCCTGCTAAACTCACTCACCTAGACTATGGGTAAGTTCTAAATAAATTAATTAAATTAAATTAATTTTCCCCAAATTGAGTCCGTTTTGCTCAGGATGATAACCAGTGAGTGACTTCCCTGTCCATGAGCTTCTCATTGTATTTTTCTCAACTTGTCCAGCTGAGAAGTGGGTGTGTTAGAGCAGCTTTGGTGGGCACCTGGTATCCAGCAAGGTCAACTTACCACATCTGAATACCAAACACTGAAAAGCTTCAATAAGCACAGATATGCCCCATCACACATGTCTAAAGGGTAATAAACAGAGTATGCTGCTTTATATGATACATGTGAGCTTGATTATGAGTTGATATCATGAGGGTTGGAAGAGAAGAAGGACACCTTTTTATTTCCACTGATTACTAGAAGAAACATTTTTGCGTGCACTGAATTGGTGGGGAGCTCACCTAGGGCCTTGGAAAGTACTGCAGTTCTGTATCAGTGAACAATAGTAAAAGTTCCTCTAGCAATACTGTATCAATGATCTCCACTCTAGTAATAACAATTTAAAAAATACAGTCATTAATTGTATATCTTCCTCTAAGAATGTATTGGGTTTTTTAACACAGATACTATCCTAATAATCACTTCTGCCATAGCCCACAGCCTGTCTGTGTGTATCTAGACATTGCCAATAAATCTGCTAGTTAAAGGCACTTGACTTGTCTTTCTTTGTCCTCCAATATATCCAAAAAAGGTAAGTGAAAATATCCTGAAATATGAGGATCACTAGAACTACTCTAAAGTTTGCTACTCTTATGAGTTCATGTGCCTTAAAAAAAGTTACATTTTTTATTTCCAAGGGCTTACTGCAGTATGTGTGTTTTTTACAATCACTTAAGGGTACTTTTGGGAATTAGTACAAAGACTTGTACAGGCACTTTAAGCAAGTAAAAGTGGAACAAAAAAAGTAACGACTGAGCAAGCAACTAATTTTTAATCCATGGAAACAGAATTACAGTAATACTTCATTATTTATAATGTTTACTAGCACCCTAGAAACCAGAACATTGAATTATATTCTGTAAAAGCACCAACAGTCAACAACAAAACCTAGGCCACCTGAATCCTAACATATTACGTTATCAATTGGAAAATACTGATTCTCATTATGGGTTGAAATGGTACATAGCAGTTTAATATTTTATAAAGAAAAGAAACAAGTACTTTTCTAATGTAACGTCAATTATGATGGTGACATAGTGACATTGTCCACACTCTTAGCAAAAAAAAAAAAACCATCCCAAGTACTTCAGGGGCAGAAATATTCTCAAACATTGTGTTATTTTATCACCTTTCAGACGAAACTACAACTCTAACAATGTAGTTGCACAGTGTGTATCCCATTTTTATGCACAACTACAATGAGAGCAAGCCCTTGCCCAAAAGCCTAATGCCTAGTTTAAATGAAAATATACAAATCAGGAAAAGGAAACAAAACAGAACAGAACAAAAATAATAAATGATTTTATCTGCTACATCTGATATTACATTGGGCAGTCCTTATTAAACAATGTATATTTTCTCATATACTTCTAAGATGGGAAACTAGACACTGATAAGTTCTGCAACAGAAATAATGATAATATGGTTGATTTTTTATTTTTTTATCTCACCTTTTTGATCAAAAGATCAGACAGGAGTATTGTGCATACAGCTTTAAATGGTACGTTTAAATAACTTTTATGTAAACTATTTGTCATATCACTTTGTTGCCATCAGTTTTAGCTTTTTTTTTTTTTTTTCTCTAAGTGTTTTCAGCTGATTTTTGCTTGATACAAATAGAAAGTACTCATAGGCAGAAGGGTGCAAAGACATCCCTGTAGCCAGTGTTCATACGGAAACAGAGCTAAATCAAAAAAGATGTCTTCTCATGACCTTCAGAAACAGCAATGAGCTGCTTATTTCCATTCATTATATGTATGACTCTATTTTCAATTATTCCCTTGAAAACTTCTCCCTGAAACGTGACTCATTCCTCCCTATAATAATTTCATGGTAATAGCTTCCCTTTTTGTAAGTTTCGTTAAAATAAAGTCATGTGATGTGTGAAGTGGTCAGAGGCAGTGATGATGAGGGTAATGTTAATACACAAATAAAGGGGATGGATTCTACTGCCTGTATTTGGGATAATGCATACTTACTAACACAAGCTATTCATATTTTTTATAAATCCTTATGTAAAATAGACCTTTTACCCACCGCTGTTAAACATACCCATACCAGCAGCAGTAAAACCTCTTAGTATAGACCTGCCATACTACACAATCCACAGATAACCATTAAGGAACTTAAGCAGAGCTCTCAAACAGCAGCAGGAAAACAGGAATTTGAAATTCTGTATTGGGTTCCATTTCAATTTACCACTTTGGACTAGAGAAAAACTAGAAAAGCACTGTACCAGAAGATTATGAAGAAAGGGCTATGCCTGAGAGAAACAAAAGGTTGGGCTATATTATCCATCACTGAATCCTGTTTTGAATATTAGACAAGCATAAAAATGAAACAGTTTTATTAATTGAGTCAATTGTTCTCAATTAAATTTTGTTGCATGTAAGATTCCCAAGTGCTGATTTCCAGGATGACTCATTTAGAAGTACTTTACCTTCTCAAAACAATAAAGAGTATTTTTAGTACAAGCAGTAAAAATTTTAAAATTATTTTACTCTACATAGATTAAAATGATGTACTAATGTGACAGCTGTCACCAAACAAAATATTGAAATCAAATGCAATGTGCTAATCAGGGATTTATAAGTACTTTTTTGCATTGGCAAGGTGTTACCAATTTATTACTCAATGTTATGAAAGAACTGGGCAGCACCTCTGATGTGGTGAACATTCAGAATCCAAACAAAGGGAAATGGGCATTTGACACACCATTTACCTTGTAACAGGAGGTAGTTACAAAAAAAAAGGAAACAGTATCAAAGAGCCATTCAAAAGAATCCTGACTGAAACAAGTTTTCTGTCATGATAGAGATGGAGCCTAGGAATGGAAAGTCAAATTAGGGCTTTAAAAAAACCCCAAGAATCTCTAAATACAGGAAAGGCCTGTAGCTGGAGACTGATGTTAGAAACTCTGATCCAGGGGTCCTCAAACTTTTTAAACAGGAGGCCGGTTCACTTTCCCTCAGACACTGTTGGGGGCCGGACTATTGTTTGGAAAAAAATGAACGAATTCCTATGCACACTGCACATATTTTATTTGTAGCAGTGCAGAAAAAAAACAGGAAAAAGAATGCTGTATCCGGCCCGCAGGCCATAGTTTGAGGACCCTTGCTCTAATCCTTTCACACTTTCCCTGCAAAATCTGATAAAATGCCACAATAGGTAAGGTTTCATAATCCAGAGGTGAAGATAAGTAATCAAATGTGGACCTTGAGAGGTCTTACTATAAATAAGGCTAGCCCTGGCTGGGATGGAGTGGTGGAGTTAACTTTCCTCATAGCAGCCCCTGTATGGTTCTGTGCTCTGCATGTGTGGTAAGTCTGTGTGGATAACACACCAGTGGTTCCACTATTGCTGAGCTGGGCTTGCACAGCATCAAAGCTTTCTCCCCCTCCTCCCCACCTGTGCAAAGTGAGTAGGCTGGGGGTGTACAGGAGGTTGGAAAGAGACAACACCTGACTTCAGCTGACCAAAGGGATAGTCACTGCACCTTCCTTACAGTATGCAACACTGCTACAATAAACTACCTGAAATTCTCAAAAGTGTAATCTTCAGATGTTGCTAATTGTTCTTAACTACCATAAATTTAAAACCTACATATAGGACTCAAATAAATTCCTTGAATATTCCTCCCTATGTAAAATAGTGGGGCAGTTTAAAAAAAGGATTTTATGGTTAGCTTTCTTCCTTATTTGGTTTAACTGAAATAGCTTCTTTTTTTACAATGGATTTTCTCTTCTGTCATGATTATTACAGTAATTTAACCCTAATGCAAACATATTAGCTTCTTTCTTTCATCAGCTGAAAATGTCATCACTGAAATAAGCCTTTTTTGACCATTAGCTCATTTATAGCATTTGATCTTGGCTTTTCTTTTAAATATAAAATTCAGAGATGACTTCTCTCTTAATGGCTCTTCAACAGCAGGGGGAGCTTTCAGCATGTTTGGAACCGCATGGTGTTTTTAATTTATCATTCAGAAAAGTGTAACTAATCTGTATTACATTACAGAATAGATTTTAGAAAGATTAAATGATTTCTGACTGTATTCCCAGGGCCAGCACTATACATTAACTATAATTAAACAAGAAAATTAAAAAAAAAAAACCCACAACAACAATATACAAAAAAACCTCAGCCAATCCTTCTTACCAGCATCTTTTATCAATAGTAGTTTGGTCCTCTAGGAAAGAGGCTAGAGTTTATGTCCCTTGACTGACACTTTATTATAACACTTGTCTTGCAGTTGGATGCATTCTGCATGTCATGAAAACATTTCAATGATCATAAAGCATTCCAACGTCAGACTGAAACATGTAAAACTGGTTATATTTAGGTGCATATCAGCCTGACATAGAAGGGGTTGTGACTACACTAATGAGTCAGAAAAACTGGTATAGATTTTTTTTTTTCTAGAAAGAACATTTCTGATTCTGAGTATAGTAACAATGATTTTCCAGGCAGTTTCCATGGAAATCCAAAAATGGAAACACACAATTTGTAAACAAGGTATTTATATATTTATTAATTATTCTTAACTGGCCTCTTCCAGCATTTGTGCATTACAATGTACTTTTTATTACCATGCATTGTGTTCCTTGTCTTGTTGCACACACAAAAGAATAGAGAAGAAAAATCTGAAAGCTCAACATCCATTGATTATTTGTAATTTGCCCTTACAGTTGCAGTACACCATCCATCACACAAGTTAATTGACTCAAATCTACAGAAGTTGTACTTAACTACATTTATTCATTTGTATCTTGTATTGCAAGTGAATTTGGGTACATACAGCCACAATACTAGTTCCTGACCTTAGAAACTTTTGGCAAGATATCATTTATTTTTTAATTCTTTCCCCTTCTATTTAATTCAGTGTTTAAATGACTTCTTCTAGGTAATTACTACTTATCTCTTGAAGACTTCTAGAGAAAATTCTGGCTTGGTTGTTTGGGTTTTTTTTTTTTTAATAGTATATTTTCACCCAGCTGCAGCCAGCATTTTTGTATCTGTCCTTGTTAGAGTTAGGGTTAATTTTCACCAGAAGTTGGGATGGAGACACAGCTGGGATTGACACCCGAACCAGCTGATAGCTTATTTTATACCATAGTGACATCATGCCTGCTACATAAGGGCTGGGCAGGGCCAGGGCAGGTGGGTGGTGTTGGTGTCATTGCTTGGAGCTAACATGGTCTATGTGGTTTATATCACTTGCTTTA
>VZZY01007353.1:124567-180408 GCA_013400335.1 Eurystomus gularis | reverse complement strand
CTGGTAAAAGGGAAACATTGCACTCTTTTTAAAAAAGGGTAGAGAGGAGGACCCCAGGAACTACTGATCTATGAGCCTCACTTCTGTGCCTGGGAAGATCATGGAACAGATCCTCCTAGAAGCTATGCTAAGGCACATGGANAGCCTCACTTCTGTGCCTGGGAAGATCATGGAACAGATCCTCCTAGAAGCTATGCTAAGGCACATGGAGGACAAGGAAGTGAGTCAAGACAGCCAGCATGGCTTCACCAAGGGCGAGTCCTGCCTAAACAACCTAGTGGCCTTCTATGATGGAGTGACTACATCAGTGCACGAGGAAAATAACTACAGTTGTCATCTATCTGAACTTCTGTAAGGCCTTTGACATGGTCCCCCACATCTTTCTCCCTGAATTGGAGAGATAAGGATTTAATGGGTGGACTGTTTGGCAGATAAAGAATTGACTGGATGGTCGCAGCTAGAGTGTAGCGGTCAATGGCTAATGTCCAGATGGAGATTAATGACAAGTGGTGTCTCTCAGGGGTCCATACTGGGGCCAGTGTTGTTTAATACTTTTCATCAATGACATAGTGGGATTGAGTGCACCCTCAGCAAGTTTGCAGATGATGCTGAACTGAGTAGTGCAGTTGACACACCTGAGGGACAGGGTGCTATCCAGAAGGACCAAGATAAACTTGAGAAGTGGGCCTGTGTGAACCTCATGAGTGTATGACCCTGTACCTGGGTCAAGGCAACCCCCAGTATCATAGAATCATAGAATCATTTAGGTTGGAAAAGACCTCTAGGATCATCTAGTCCAACCTTCGTCTAACAACTTCCTGACCCCTAGACCATGTCCCGAGCGCCACATCTACCTTTTATTTGAACACCTCCAGGGATGGTGACTCCACCACCTCCCTGAGCAGCCTGTTCCAATGGCTAAGCACTCTTTCAGTAAAGAACTTCTTTCTTCCTAATATCCAGTCTGAACCTCCCCTGGTGCAACTTGAGGCTATTACCTTTTGTCCTGTCATTAGTTACTTGGGAGAAGAAACCAGCACCAGCCTCACTACAACCTCCTTTTAAGTAGCCATAGAGAGCAATGAGGTCTACTCTCAGCCTCCTCTTCTTCAAGCTAAACAATCCCAGTTCCCTCAGGCGCTCCTCATACAATCAATACAGGCTTAGGGGATGATGTGATTGAGAGCAGCCCTGCAGAAAAGGACTTGGGGGTACTGGTGGATGAAAAGCGGGACATGAGCCAGCAATGTCTGCTCACAGCCGAGAAGTCAATTGCATCCTGGCCTGCATCCAAAGCAGCATGGCCAGCAGGTCATGGAAGGGACTTCTGCCCCTCTGCTCTGCTCTGGTGTGACCCCACCTGGAGTACTGCATCTAGCTCTGGAGTCCTCAGCACAGGAAAAACACAGACCTGTTGAAGCGGTTGCAGAGGAGGCCCATGAAGATGATCAGAGGGCTGGAGCACCTCTCCTATGAGGACAGGCTGAGACTTGTTGGGGTTGGTCAGCCTAGAAAAGAGAAGGCTCCAGGAAGACCTTATTGTGGCCTTTCCCTACTTAAAGGGGGCATATAAGAAAGATGGGGACGGTCTTTTTAGACAGGGTCTGTTGCAATAGGACAAGGAGCAATGGTTTTAAACTAAAACAGGATAGATCTAGACTAGATGTAAGGAAGAAACTTAATGCGATGAGGGTGCTGAAACACTGGCAGAGGTTGCCCAGAGAGGTGGTAGATGCCCCATCCCTCAGCAACCTGAAATAGTTCAAGGTCATAGAATCATGGTTTGGGTTGGAAGGGACCTTAAAGATCATCTAGTTCCAAGCCTGCGGCTATGGGCAGGGACACCTTCCACGAGACCAGGTTGCTCAAAGCCCCATCCAACCTGATCTTGAACACATCCAGTGTTGGGGCATCTACAGCATCCCTAGGCAAGCTGTTGCAGCAGCTCCCCACCCTCTAAGTAAATAACTTCTTCCTAATTTCTACCGTCTTCCAGTTTGAAGCCATAACCCCTTCTAAAAAAGTCCCTCCCCAGCTTTCTTGTAGGCCCCCTTCAGATACTGGAAGGCCACAATGAGGTGTCCCTGGAATCTTATCTTCTCCAGGCTAAACAACTCCAACTCTCTCTGCCTTTCTTTATAGGAGAGGTGTTCCAGCCCTCTGATCATCTTTGTGGCCTTCCTCTGCACCTGCTCCAATGGGTCTGTGTCTTTCTTGTACTGAGGACTCCAGAGTGGGGCCTCACCAGAGTGGAGTAGAGGGGCAGAATCACCTCCCTCGACCTGCTGGTCACTCTTCTTTTGATGCAGCCCAGGAAACGGTTGGCTTTCTGGGCTGCACTCGCACATTGCTGGCTCATGTTGTGCTTCTTATCAACCAGCACCCCCAAGTCTTTCTTCTCAAGATGTCCCTGCTCACTGCTAGAGGGTTGGACTAGATGACCTTTAAAGGTCACTTCCAACCCAAAACCTTCTATGATTTTATGATCTTAGGATAAAGGTATATTTTTAATTGAACTAATTCTTAAATAACATGTCCTTTGAAGACTATTTTGTTTCTCATTCATTGCTGGTGGCTTTTTGTCAGGTGCAAATAAATTGCTTCCATAAAGACAGAGAAAAGGCTTTTGGGAACTTGTTATTAAAAAATGCAATTATTTTCTTTTCTGTAAGCTTGAACAGCTCCAAGACATACATGGCATGTCTCTGCTTCACTTGATTAGTTACTGAATTCCTTCCTCCTTCCAATAAACCTGAAAGATTGTGCTTGCTATGTGATGTTTGTCCCTTTGCCTCCTGTGCTTTCCATCTTCCAGTTGTGCCACTGGGCAGTCTCTCCTTTGAGGAAGGCCTTGCCATCAGCCTAGCATCCAGAGCCTTTTTTAACCACAGATTGTTCTTTCTAAGTCAGTAGAAAAAGGCAGCTGCCCACGATTGTCACACATCTCTGACCTTCCCCAGACTCTTTGGATCACCTGCTGCAGTCTTCAGCCTTAGGAGTTGTGACCCAGACAGTCTGGCACTGCTCTCCAGGCCAGCAGAGTAACCTTCATACCAAGGGGAGCTGTTACTGGGATCATTCCTCCTCTAGCTGATGGACAGATGGAGGGACTGTACTATGAAATAATGTCACCCCTGCTTACAGGGTGGTGAGAACATAAGAGAAACCTTTTTTCTCTGTGAGAGTGGTTGAACATTGAAACAGGTTGTCAGGAGAGGTTACGGAGTCTCCATCCTTGGCGATACGCAAAAACCAATTGGATATGACCCTGAGCACCCTGATCCAGTTGCCCTTGTTTTGAGCAGGGATTTTGGTATAGACCATCTCCAGAGTTCCCTTCCCACCTCAGCTAATCTATGATTCTGTTCTCCCACAGTACCCAGCAGCTTCAGGGAAGGGCACATGGCCAGGGCGAAGTGGCAGGTGCTGTCTCAGATGAGCTGACTGCCCCTCAACTCTTTCTGTGACAGGTCATCTTCACACTTGACCCTTAGATGTAGTACCCAGTGCTGTTGTCCCCAACTTGTCTGGCACTGTTACCATTGATTGAGTAATTGATGAGAATAGCAGGGCACAGAAGGCAAAACAACCCATTCTGTGCCACCTAGGTGGAGAACAGGTTACCCAAGAGTGAGCTCAGCCAGAAGGTCTCATAGGAAGGCAGCAAACCAAGTGGGACCCTCATTTGGTACTGAGCGGTCCTGCCGGAAGCATGCTGCCTTTTTCTTGTCTGAGTGACTCCACTCCTGAGCTGGGGCTGAAAGGACAGCCAGAGCTGAAATGGCTGCAGGATGGAGGTCTTGAACTTGATTTTCAGTATGTCTACTTTAGCCTAGGACACCTTGAAGGCTAATGCAGTGTATGATAAATCAGGTGATTGCTCACAAGAATCACACTTAGGATCTTGCATGCTGTTGCAGAGCAAAGTGGAGCAGGTAATAGCTGTGACGGAAAGCATCTCAAAGAGCCAGACTCAATTTGGCTTCCACCAGGCAAGTTGGCTATTAGATATTAAATCATATCAAGTTAACCATTTTCTGGAGACATAAAGATGTAGGAAAAGTCTCATTTTGAGAGTGTTGTCTCCTGCAGAGCTCTGTGTTAGCGCTCCCAGTACATCTCTCTGGCACCTGTGATGTGTGAAACGATGCTGTTGTTCTCGGGTTTAATTTAAGCTGTGCCTGTACAGGATTTATTTTTATCTCTGTGTGCCTTATTTCTTTGTAGGCCTAGACCAATTCATATAAAGATCTCCTGTCTCTTTGGAGACGCTGTGTGTCTTTACTGGGAGCTGAGGATCTGTGCCATGGATGTAGAGAGTGGGTTGTTAGCCTGATTGCTAGGCAACACCTGGGAGAAAATGCAGGCTAGCCTGTCCAAGCAGCAGCTCTGGCTGAGCAGCTGCAGAGAACAGACATGTGTGCTACCACCTTTTTGCCTTGAATGGGGTGACAGGCTATGAATTCTTTTTTAATTACTCTAGCAGTGGGGGACTTCTGTTGTCTAAGGGCGTTGTCAGTATTCTGGGCTGGCCTAGCTGGCTGCAACTCAGACGGGTGTAGCAGTTTCTGTTACAAGGGCCTGGAAAGAGGAACTAACTGGAAACCAACCAGGGCAGGATCTACCATACTTCAGAGCTTGAGGCCATTCCTATAGCATCTGAGAGCCTCCGCGTGCTCGGTATCTCACAGCTGCATGGGCATGTAATAAAATCTGTCCCTGAGTGACTTCTCAAGGCTCAAGATAAAGGACCTGGCTCCAATCCCAGCCCTGACATTGGCTCTGAAGAAGCATTCTATCCTTTTAGTGGATTTTCTGGTTTTGTTCTTCTGCCTATCAGTTATTAACAGCCATGGCTGGAATTTCATGTGGCAAAGGAAAGCATGGGGTAATAAACTCATGACCTTTTTTTGTTGAAACGGTAGAGTTGTGTAGTGTTGTCCACAGCTGAAGTAAAAAAGTATAAAGAAATGCATCTCATTTAGAGCTTCCCCTGAATTTCGAAGGCCAAATGGAAGACGCCTTTTGTGTTTTTCAGGAGAGGGAGGCCTGAAGCCATAACTGAGCTGCCAAGGTGCACTGATGAAAAGGTAGTGGACTTGTCCTAGAGAAGGACAAGTATACCTGTTCATTGCAGTGGACCAGTTTGTTCTTATCAGATGCTCACGGAATCACAGAGTAATTTAGATTGGGAGGGGTGTACAGAGGTCATCTCATTGAAACCCCTACTCAAAGCAGGTCTAATTAGTTCAGGTTGTTTGAGGCCATGCGGTTAAACAGTGCTTCTGTCAGGTCTGTTAAATATTGCTGGCAAGAACATTCACTCCTCCGTTTAGTGCCCGACCGCTGTCTTTGGTCTAAAATTCGTGGCCTAAGTTGAGTAACTGGTAGACAATTATGTAAAACATCTTTGCTTGTAAATTCCAATGAAGCTATTGCTGTGGGGCTGGCCAATGGTCTTCTCTGGAGGCGTTCTTTGTCTCTACAGCCAGGGAGCCTGTGTAAGTATGCAAACATAAACCAAGGTAGCCTATTATTACCATACCTAGGCAAGCAGTCTGTCTGACTGGCTGGGCTGACTTTGCAGGGCTAAATGGAGAGAATGGTCATTATATCCTTTTATACTTTCATTCACAAAATCCTGTGCATCCACATTCTCAGATTTCCACCCCACGCTTTGATAGGTTGCTTCCCTACCGCTTCCCTAGTAGTAACCACAAAAGCTAGTAACTGCCTGTGCTCACTGAATAACTCCATAATGCCAAGCACTTTGCCACTTGCTGATTTATTGTGAGGAAAATTGTTCCTTAATGATTGACTTTTTTGGGCCTGTCTGTACCATCGCTCCTAGGGGACAGGGATGTATAAATTGATTTTGCATAATCTGACACAGGCAAGTGTATTTCCTTATTTTCCACTGTTTTCCGGGACAGTTCATTTTAATGGTTAATGAATTTGAAAACAAAAGCAACCTACTTCCATTTTTATTAGGCAGACCACAAAAAATTATTGATTGTAAGGAAATCAAATCAGGTTTTTGGACTCTCTCTGTTGTTCATGCTCTGGAGCAACAACAGGAAGGTTGGTCCTAGTGTGCTCTGAAAGCTACCAGCAGTTGTCCAAGACCCTTCCTCTAGCACTACCTCCTGAAACTCTTTGCAGCCTTGTATTCTTCTAATGAATGCTTTTTTGTCTCCGTAAGATCTTGTTGCAGAGCCTAGCGTCTCAACTTTTCCTTTGAACTCTGGCTGTTCGCTAAAACCTGCTTCTGCTGGAATGTGGTTTTAACTTGACCAAGAGGGTTAGAGCTGGCCTTTGAACTTCTGGGCAGATCAGGGAAAATTCTGTACACATTACAGGGTAAACACTTCAAGGCCTACCTGTTCCTAGTATGGTTGGCCCAGGTATCGGGGCACCTGATCAATAGTCTCTAAATACTAATGATGAAGTTAATATTTGTAGCCCACCAACAATACTGCCGACTTTTCCCTCTGTGAGTAGACCACTATGCACAGCCTCAACCTGACCATTCCAGGCAGAAATTGCTATGTGCTTCTTTCTTTTATGTTCCAAACTTAATTAAGATTTTTCTATTCTAGGAGATGACAGGCTTTGTGATCACAATATTTAAAAAAAGGAAAAAAAAAGAAATTAAAATTAAACCAAGGAATTCAATAGTATTTTCTTGCCTCCTGGATTGACTTGGTTTGTAATTGATCTCCAGTTCTGCTGGAGTTCCTGTGGGTGTGCGTGTGTTTCTGGGTGGAGCAGGGATTTCCTTTGTGCACAACTTTTCTGAGTTTGGCTGATCTTGAAAAAGAAAATAACAGGGCTGGCAGGGGTAAGGGAATGCCCAAGAAGGATATCAGCACTTGCCAGGTAACTGTATTCGCTCAGTAAAGCCCCAAGTAAGGTGGGCAACGGCAACAGTGCCCTTTCTACAGGGAGCTGGGAGAAGCCAAAAAAAGCAATTGATTTGAACAAAGCAAAGGAGGAAATCAATGTTAGAGAAATAGGATATTATAGCATATAATATGTAATAATATATTAATAATATATAATATATAGCACAATAGCAGCACTCAGCTTCTCCCACTGTCCTAAAAATTGGCCGTCCAGACACTTCTGTAATTGCATTGAAGCACCTGTGAATGGGCATCTTTGAGGAAAGCTGGACAAAGGACTTGGTATGATTAGGTGAAATTTTCCTCCCACTTTTCTTTTTTACCCTCTGTTGCTGCGGTTCTTTCTGAAAGATAATCCCATAAAAATAACTGTGAAATCTTGAGACTCCATTGGAAAACCAAATACTTCAAACTTTTTGGCACAAATCAAAGCACATCAAAGACTAGAAACAAGAAGTTTGGTTTCTGGTAATTTTCCTTTTTGGTCTGGGATTTTTGATGCAAGTGCAGAATTTCTCATTAGAGAATATGCATTTTTTCCCTTCCCAGCTGGCTCTGAAGAATCACGTTTGTGCTGGGAGAAGGGAATTCCAAGGAGATGGGTGGCCGTTTTCACAGAGTAAGCATTTTCCACAGGCGGGGTTATGCCAACCATTAAATGACTAACGTGTAATTAGGAGGCTGGATACTTATAGTTGTCATGTCCCTTATGCCAAGGGAGTCCAGGACAGCTGTGGAGCAGCGAGCACCAGGGGAGATCAGGCTTGGCTGACCAAGCCATTTATGTCTGAAATTGTTTTTGTGTTCGCCCTTTGTGTCGGCTATCTCAGGAGGCAAGTGACTTAGTGCTGCGGACAGTGTGGTGCCTCTCCTGTGTCAGTTTTATAGTGAGTGTACGGTAGAAGGTGCTGCAGCTCAGGAGAAGGCCTGCTGTAGGGATACAAGTGGGACAGAAAGGGAGTGTTGGAAAAGGGAAATCTGATGCGCTTCCTGTTCTGCTGTGGTGAAGAACAAGTCTTCTTGCCTGGGCCGGTTTATCTGCTCTGTCCATCTCTGCCTGGGGAGCTCTTTGATGCGGAGTTGATCCGAAGGTTACAGTCTCCTTATCAACTCCATGCTTACCTCTGTTTGTTTTTATTCTGAAGTTCGCTCCCTCGTTTTGCAATAACCCACAGGGTGCTGGGTGTTGCACCAGCCGTGCCTCAATGAAGGATCTTCATTCAACACCTTTCCCTTCCCATCACACCAGTCAATGCGACTCCTGCGTTTTCCAGCAGCATTCACTGCGCAGTCCAGACTTTAGTCAAGCCTTGGTTGGCGGGCAGAAAGGCTACCAGACCTACCGGGATCTACCATGGGATCTTCAAAAGTAGGTGGCATGTTTTAACTCAGCAAGTCCAATTTGGAGGTGTAATGGTGGTAAACAGTACTGTCTATAGGACAGCTTTAGGACTTCAAGGACAGATATAGATCCAGAAGAGAAATGTACTTGTTCTCTTGCCTGACCTTGGACCTCATTGCTCTATCTCTGCCCCTTTCATCCTTTTAGATCTGGGGTACATCATGGATCTGTCTGAAATGTGCAGCCTGAAAAGGGGTGATATATGGAGGAAAAGTGAAGCCGTAAGTTGCAGGCTGAAAGGGAGGTTTTGGACGTTGTGGTCAGGCTGAAAAGGATAGCATATGGCTGGAGTGAGAAACGCAGGGGAAATCCTTCCCTGGCATGGCCAGGAGCACAAAGATCTGCCTTCTATTTAGAAAGGTGTTGTGACAGCTTGGGTTGACACTTACCTTTCCTCTCTGTGATTGCCTTATCCTGTCCCCAGCAAGCTTTTATCGCAGCAGTGCAGAATCCAGGAAGCTCTTTTGTGTCAAAATCAAATGTTAATAACACAACTTTGGGAAACCACGGGTTTTGGTCAGGTCTAGTTGCAATATTATTTCCCTCAAGCCCTCCAGAAAGTCCCAGTTAAATCAGGGACAGCAGCATAACTATGATAAGCTGTTTCGTGTCAAGTATTTTGTGCAGTCAGAGATGCTGGATATCATTTCATTTTACCATAACAATATTTAAGACAGTGGGGTAAAGTTCAGAATATTATTACAAAAATAAGTCTCCCAGCTGTGACACTCTGCTGTGCTCTCTTGGGTCAGAGCAAGGATCTGGTCAAAAAGGTCCAGTGAGCCTCCTGGAATTTGTTGTTCCTGTTTAACGCTCAGGCTCCTGGATTCATGTGGCAATAGGAGATGCTCAGGCTCCCTTGAGTTTGTTTTTGTTCTTGCCTCAACAATTGATGAAGCTTAAAATATAACCTCCAAAACAAAATCCAGAAGAATCTGAAATTTGTTGTTTTGTATTTTAACACTCCAACGTTTGGCTGGATGGCTGTATTCTTGCGTGTGATTGCTAAAGACTCCAATATTAGTCTCCTCTATGGCATTGCTTTGGGCAAATAGCTATGGATAATTGCAAGATAATACTTATTTTTTCCATCCTCAGTATTTTTAAAAATTGGGGGGGATTTAGTAATTTCTAGACATGCTGAAATAGAAGCATTGTCTCTGGATTGACAAAACTTATTCTTTAACTGTTTTTCTTGTTTTGTAAGGACAATATAATTACAGTAAATACAGTGTTGACTTTACCAGGAGAAGATTGTGTTCAGCTTTTGGTTCAGTGCTCCTTAGAGATACCCTGTTCAACACCCAAATATCCTCTGCCCTGTTTAATATCCATACCTTAAAAGCTATGCTGCTCCCACAGTCAGGAATCCCCATCAGTTCTTAATACCAGTCTGTGCGTGTTACAAAGAGGGAAAACTAAGTGAGAGTTCTCTATCTAGCAGAATTGAAAAGCCATGCCTTTTTCTAGTTAGATGTAAATCTAATTGCCATGTCTTGTTGATATCAACAGTGGTGTAAATAATTTTAATAACAGTGTGCTAGAGGTTAGTTGAAAAACATCTGAGTCCAGCTTCATTGCCTTCTAGTTAGGAAAGGATTTAGTTGTCTAAATAATTGTTTAGATTATTATAAAATCTAAAGTATGTTAGGGGAAATCTGTGTTGAATAATTAAATATTTACATATTTTGGAAGGGGTAGAGACTCCCTGGTCTTAACCAAAGACCCCTGTTAAATGTCCAAAATCCTTTGCTGGGCAGGGATGTAGATCAGAGCATGGACCTCATGTTTGAGCTCATCACGTTGTGCCTTATTCTCTTATAAGAGTGGTGCTTCAGTATTAGCTTTATCCAGTTCCAAGATACCTCTTTTCACAACATTTCAAGCTAAGTTGGAACATGTACCCCATAAAATCCTTCAGGAAGAAAAGCTGCTAAGGAAAACTAGGTGGAGTAGACAGTCTTGCTGTTCTTGTCCCTCCTCTGTTGTGCCATGTCCTGCAGTCTGGGAAGCAAATGCAGTGTCCTAACCACAACTTCCTTGTGAAGATCTTGCGCCCTGGCAGGGTGAGGTACAGAGTATCTGGTGTTGTGTGTGGTAGTCTACAAGTGAATATGTAGGTGGAAATGCAGTGCCACTTGCACCAATTTGTCATGTGGTAGCTGGGCAAAATGAGTGTAAATTACAGACTGATGAGGTGTAGCAGGAAATGGATACCAGCCCTGGTGTAAGGACACTCATGTCCTAGTGGCATTAGTGGGAGTTAACCTTGATTATTACAGGAGGTAGATGTGGTTCCTACACGGTACCAAACAGAAACCTATTCTGCTCACTTTGCCCCAGAGCAGATCCTGATTCCAGGAAACCACAGTGATGTACTTTTGATTATGGTACACACCATACCTGACTGGACTCATATGGGATTGGTACCATTTGTGTTTCATTGCCACATTTACTCAGTTTCTGACCATTTTAGGTAGGAAAACCAGAATAAGAAAGGACCTCCTCCTGAGCTTCAAGATCTTGTCATCTTCATTAACTGGGTGAGCCCCTGTGTAAACCCAGCAGCTTTTCTGGCCCCTGGTGCTCCTGTTAGAGTGTGTGGCAGAAGTCCCTCACATTATTAATTTTTTCACAAAGAGTTTTGTGGTTGGGCATTTTGGGTCAGCATAAGCTTTAAAAATCAAGTCATTGTGCTTCCATCACATGCTCCTTCCATGTCTGTATTTCTGGTTACAGAGAGATCTTCATTCTGAAGGAAGTTGAGCTAAGACAAACCTTGGGATGGCTTAATTTGACATGCCTCTGATACAAGACAATATGGAAACATCATGTGGTCGGTGGACAGATTTGGTGATAACAGGGAGGCAGATTTCATACAGAACCGAACATGGGAATTGTCCAGTTTCTCTGCTACTAGAGAATTGCTGGGGGTTTCAGAATCTCAGCTGAACCTCTCATCTAAGAAGCCTTCTCTAATTTCAGCAGAATTTCTCCCATGGGGAAATTTGTCCATCTCTGTTCTGTGAAAATACATTGCTAGATTACAGCATGTCACTGTTTATATACTCAGCCTAGCAATTGCTTATTATATATAAAGTATAAAATATGGAAAAACTTATCATTCAGCCAGTAGCATAAGTTTCCAAGCTACAGGAAAAGCTAGAGGCTCTGGGTCAGATTCTTAGTGGATATAAGCTGTCACAGATGCACACAAACCACCACGAAGGCGGAAGGGCTGGTCTGTTGTATCAGACTTGCAGAACTCTTCAGGAGTAGTGTAAGTATAGTTGCTCTACAGTGACATTTCTTATAGCAGTAAACAGATTAAAACACCATCACTGCCCTATTAGGTGTGTATTTATATATTTCGATTATTGCTAAGGCTTTTTATCCATTTTTTTTCTCACAGCTCCTTAATGAGAGAGAAGTGTCACATGTATTCTAAAACTGTGGAGAAAATGCGTCTGTCTAAGCATGCCTCTCTTATAGGACTAAAACCAAAGGACATTTAATAGCCCATAAGAGATCATCTCCAGGTGACTGTTTTGGGTTTGGCTGTTAGGCTGTCCTGTCAGCACCTTTCCTGAGCAGACACTGTCAGTGTGTACATGCCAAAGTAGAGCCTGTGTTCTCTTCCACAGTGCATGCTGACTTAGCTAGACATTGTCTCTGATAGGAAGCTCACTGCAGGTAATGGAGAGGTTCCCACAGTGGTCAGAACATACTTTCTGCCCTGGTGAAGACGACCTTTGAGGCTTTTCCTCTGAAGCAAGTGGTTTCCCTCACAGGAGGCAGCTTTAATTCTGCTTCTTTGCAAGAAGTGAACGTAAATTCCAATAAAAGACACTCATTTCTTCTGTAAACTAACAGTTTTCAGGCTGCAGTGAAGTGAGTGCTTGCATGTTTTATTTAATGCGATGTTTGTGATACATTTATTGAATGGCACCCTTAAAAAAAACTAAGTGAGGATATTAGATAAGATTTTAATTTTTCATTGAGACTGATTTCCCCCTCCAATACTCCTCTGTTACCGAAAGTCAACAGATATAATTAGCTGTGTCCTTCTTATGTCTGCCATGTAAAATACATACAGGGAGGGACTGGGATCCCTCTGGCTCTGTGCTTATTGGTGTGAGCTTGTGAAGGAAGGGGTTCCTGAGGGACTTTATTGTGCTTGTGATGGGGAGGAACCCACGTACAGAATGCAGGGCTCCAAATCACCTACAACTGCGCAGGAAGGACCTCAGTGGGTATTTCTAGGAAAATGTCAGCTGAAAATTCCAAGACAGGGTTAGGAGTTACTAGGAAACAGAGAGGACAACAAAATAAAATTGTTATATCAGTGTGGGCAGTTCTATATCAGTTTTTGTTGTTTCTCTTTGTCAGCAAATATTTCACCCCTCTTCTTAATCAGACAAATCTTAATATGGGACTTGGCAGTCTTGTGCCGAGAGATGAAATCCCATCCCTGATTACAATGTATTTAAGATTTCTGCACAGGCATGGTTGCCTGGGAAATGGATAAGTCTCTACGGTAGAGAGGAGGACCATGTAGGCTGCAGGCAGAAGGGATTCTGGCAGAAAGCCCACTGAGGTCAGTGAGAGGCTTTCAGCTGGTATTTGGTTCAGGCTTAAAATCTCCATTTCTGCTCCGGAGGATTTCAGTGACCTTCTCAGCTGGAGTGTTTTTAATCCTGCCGTATATTTCTAGGTTATGCTCTCTGTTCCCCCTCTCTTGAGCAGATAGTTCCCAAGGAGTTAGCAGGGACTGCTTGACTCTTTATCTGGGAAAATAAATTCTCACTGTTGAACTTTTATCAGTTCTCTGCAGAGTATTCAAGCTCGAATGGGTCATCATGTGGACTGAAGCTATTTCAGTTCTGGTGCAGTTACTTCTCTTGTGTGTACTGAATCCCCTTAAGTGCTGTCCAGCTTTACACAACAGGACATGTTGTCAGATGAAAAAATTGATCTTTGAGGAATGAACCTGAGGAGACAGAGCAAAGCAGCAGTAAAGCTCAAAGTTAATGGGAATGGAAAAGTATCAGCCCAGAAATCTTTGTTGTTTTGTCTCACAGATACCTTTAAAAACCTAGATTTGAAATCCTCCTGCTGTGCTGATCCTGCATATCTATACAAATGGGGAAGTACCAGATAGTACAGCCTAACCAAGGACATTTTACTCAAAAAATTCTGTTTGTTTTTAAAACCAGATTTTGTTTTTAAAACAAATTAGGAGTGGAGAGTAAACCTTAACAGTAATTCATGTTGTTATTTAAAAGGAAGGGAAGAAGTTTATTCAGAAAAAAAGGGAAAAAAAGACATTCCAAGTCCCAGAACAGCTTCCCCCTCCATTAAGTGGCTTTCTAAGGTGTGTTTATCAAACAGCTTCTTGTCTGAGGAATTTCAGTTTAGAAGCTGATGCTGAGTCCCCTCTGCACCTCTTTAAGATAATGCTCTCAAACAGGTTTCATGAATTAAGTGAAAGTCACGTGTGTGAGTAAAATTACACATGTGAGTAACTGTTGTGGACTGGGGTTTCTGTTTGCTAAATAACATGGAACTTGAAAGGGAAGAAATAAAGAATAAGAGTTATAAAAAATATCAAACTATGTATAAAAGAATACTGAAAGGGTCTCAAATTAAATAGTGCTCGATATTTGCCATGGCAGGGGGGTTGGAACTAGATGGTCTTTGAGGTCCCTTCTGACTCAAACCATTCCATGATCCTGTGATTTAACTGTCCCAACCGTGTTATTTCTGGTATGAAACCGCTCTTTCACTGATATGATAAGCGGTAATTTCTTCCTGCTCACCTACTGCGGTGCAGAGGTGGTGTTCAGCCTTTCAAATGGGCTTCTCAAAGCCAGCATTTTGGTTTGGGGCTATGCCAGGATCATTACAGCTGAAAGACCTTCTGAGTGTTTTTCCTTCTGTGCAGCCTAATCAAGGCTTTTTAATCTCAATCAAGCTTTTTAAATGAGGGTATCTACATGAATGAATGTGAATAGGTTGTGTCAAGTTAGATGTGGGGCTTTGGTTTGTTTTGTTGGCTTTTCTTCTAACTTAGTCTCGCTTCAAACATAGTAGAAACATTTGCAAAGCATATAAGCCATGCAAAGGAATACTAGCTGGAGTGGCAGAAAACAACAAACTCACATGACAAATTAAAGCTAAACTCAGCAATGACTTTATGATTTCACCTAAGAGCTACTATTTAGAATATTCTTCTTAATGAGGTAAAGTCCTGACTATTTATATATTCTATGATGATTCTATGATTCTATACACACATATTTTTAATTTCTCCAGTTAAAGTTTTAAGGCAACTTCCATTGCCTCAGAAATAACTTTGGACATACTCATCTCCAAACAACCAAACTCTTTATTTTTCATATTTTTTTTTTTTTTTTCCCTGCTATGAATTCACAGATGCATTTAGCAGCAAACCAGTTGAGATGAGAGGTTAATTGGTAGCTGTTTTAGAGGATAGCAGGAGTGAAGGAAACACTAGCTAGGAGATCCAGGACAAGTCAGAACAGGTATGAGTGACAAATAAATATTCCTGTTTTCACTCAACCAGACATCACAATATTTAGCCCAAGTCAGTTGTTTTCCAAACCAAAGTAATAAGGCTGTAATTGTAAGGCTTTACAATGAAATTAGAAAGAAATATAAACGCCTGCTTTGATCTTTTTATACATTTTACAGTGCATCTGCTGCGTCATCCCTGCACGCAGCTGCAGTGGTCGCTCGCAATTATTTTCAACTTATTTTAATATATTTACTTATGGCTCATGGGGTATGTGTTCCAGAATTGAGCTATATGTACTTTGCTATGAATGTGGGAATGCACTAGGATGCTTCCTACCCTTGGGAGAGGATCCCTGCAGC
This sequence comes from Eurystomus gularis, assembly GCA_013400335.1. Lineage (NCBI taxonomy): Eukaryota > Metazoa > Chordata > Aves > Coraciiformes > Coraciidae > Eurystomus > Eurystomus gularis. Next base: position 165,204 of record VZZY01007353.1, on the reverse strand, counting down.
CTGCTTTCCTGTACCTTAACCTGAAGGTGTGCTTGTTTGCATGAGTGAGGTATCTGGCTCTAGAATGAACGACTCTTTGCCAAAAATTGTGCCTTCCTGTGCTGTATTTTGTAATGGCTGATAATATAATAGAAAAATGGCTTTAAGGATCTTCAGACATCTTTGAATTTATAGCCAAAGGCAGAATTTGCTGTAAGTAACCTTTATCGAGCAGTTTTTTGTCTAACTGTACTGACCTACTGACTGTTAACTTTCCTTGAGTTAATTTGGATTAGCACCTGTGTAATTAAGAGCATGGCAGAGAGAAGTATCTGGCGAGGCTTCCTACCTATGTTCCCTGGTCCACTTACATGTTCTTGCCCTTCCCTGTCATTCCATCACTTCAGCAAATACTGCTTAAAGCACTGATGGCCTTTTGCTTTTAGATTTTGTCTGAGTACAATCAGAAGCACAGGCCGGTCCTCTGAAATCTCTTTCCCTTTTTTGTCTAGCCCTGCTTTGCAGGCTGAAATGGACTGAGCAGCTTGGATAATGTAGTTATGTACTATACAAAGCATGAGATGCTTTCTACCAATTTCATTGCAGAAAGCAGTTTTGGGAGCAAGGTGCCAGTGTGTCTGTGATAACTGATTTGCTTAACCAATTGAAAGCTGCCCATATTGCTGTATGAAAGTTTACCTAGCTGAGAAATAAGTTTTGTTTTTGCAAATTTCCAGTAAGGGTAACATAAGAAAGTGTTTAGTGGGACTTCTATTTAATTTAGCCCTAATAATAATATAAAACCTCAAACCCTCAAACTCTGTCCATGTTCTGTGACTTCTAGCATATCCCAACATCAATTTCAAAATAGTCTTGAGTCATGGTTTCATTTTCAAGGGTGTTAGATGAGAAGTCAATTAATACTGCTATGGGAAGGTTCAGATGATGTTGGGAGAGAAAACTCATTTTGGGGAGTTTTTAAAGAGAAAAGGATCTCTTATTAATGTCCCTTTGTTCTTATTTTCCCCCAGAATTCATCAGCCAGCCGTCAAAATAAGACATCTTGAGCCCTGGAAAATTGCTCTAATAGTTATTGGAACAGCGGTGGCAGCAGCTATCACCATTGGTGTCCTAGTTTATTTTCTAGCATATGGTAAGTTTTATGTAACATACCACTATTTCTACTTTGGGTGCATTTCCTTTGTGCTGGTTGTGCCACACAATGCTGGGAGTTTGCTTTTTATAAGCCTGTCTAAATCTTATTGTGGGAAAAACCACCAGCTTTTCTAGAGCTCTCTTTCCTTCCTCATTGAGCATCTTTGCAGGTCTCTTAGAAATGTTGCCCACTGCATTGGGTTGTTTAGGCTGTGGTTTCTCTGGGGTTTCACTTGCTTTCACTCCTTTCACATCTTCCTCATCATCTGCTTCTGTGATGAGGTGAACATACAAGTCTTCTGGTCTCCCTTACATGAGTGACAGACAGAGCCTTCCACTTGTCTCTGCCTGGGGTGTTTCTCTATTCCCTTGCCCTGATCACTGGCAGCGACTTGCTAGAGCTTGGCATTGAGTAGGCCTACAGGCCAGGAAGGAAGGTAGCAGTCAAGACACAGTCTGTGATCCTGTGTAAGCCCAAAGTGCTGTTGGCTGGCCACAAATGTCACTTGGGAAACTGGGCTATTTGTCACTACTTGGCTTAGATTACCTGTCTCAACTGAGTTCTTGCTCCTGGGCTCCTAGCTTTTGGAAGCTGTATCTGAATGGGTTGGATACAGGTGAAGGCTCATCCACTCCCTAGATGCCTGGATATCAGTCAGGCCCAGGTGTTTCTTTAAAGTTCATTCATCCTGGTACTTTGAGTATTGCCTGTTCCTCTTCTTTCCCTTACAGATCAGAAGCTGTTCTATTACGGTGGCAACGTAAAAATCACCAACATCCAGTACAATAATGAATTGTCCAGACAGTCCTCAGGAAGGTTTAGAGACTTGAGCGAGAGGGTTGAGAGACTGGTAAGTTTGGACCATTATGCCTTTCCGTTATTAAGGACCGTGTGATAACACAGGAGTCATTAATGTGACCAGCATACTCTTAGACCACAGGTGTCTGGTGTACCCCGAGCTCCCACGGCTAGCGGGCTTGGTGAATGGACAGCATGAGAATCACGATGACACCTGGCAGACCAGGCACTTCCCAGTCTGCTTGTTCTAGTATGTCACCTCTCTTTGTCCCAGCAATGGCAAGTAGATACTGGCAATAATCTCACTTTCCTCCTACGTCACTAATGCTTTGTGTGTGTCTTCTCTTCCCCTGCCCTGAGCCTGGCTTTGTGATTTATGCCCTGCTGTCTCTAAGGAAAGCATGCTTTTACACCCTCTCCTTTACGGGGTGGGGAGCTCTACCTGTCAGGCTGTTACTGTGTGTTGAGAAAACAACACACAAGTCCTTTTCCTGTGCCTTTGGTATGTTTTGTTGGGAAACCCTCCTACAAATAGCAGAGGCTGCTGAGTGGCTCTCAGTCATACAGTAGCTATGGAAATAAATAGACATATTGCAATTTCCTTTCTTGTTTTCTCTTTGAGACACTTCTCCACAGATGATAATTACAGAGTTCAGCTCTTTACAGCAATAAGCATGTGATTGTGCTTGTATCTTTTTGTGTTTCATTCATCAGGGTCTGATGCATATCACTTGCCTCCTGTTTAGCAACTGTGAACAGATACTCAGTTAATAGGACAATCAATGCTTTGCTCCCCACTATCATTTAATTTAGGGTCAGGCCACTCATCCACAACAAAATGTGAGCTGTGGTGAACATTGTTCTGCAGAAGGGGGGTGTTATATAGGGATTTTTCAGGGCTAGCATCTCTTCCTGGCTCCATGGCTGAGGGCCTCGGAGATCTTAGTCAAGTTGTCCTCTTCTCTGTACCTGTTTCTTTTCTGCCCTTTTTGCCTACCAGGGACCATACCATATTTCCCAAGATTGCTCCCAGTGCATATCTGTATGTGTACAATCTTACACAAACTGCATTTACTTAGGTGCTACCACTTTACAACTATTACCTAATAATTGCAGGCTTTTAACCTTGTGATATAGGACCTTGGAGAGGGAATGTTCTCCTTGGCCAAGAAGACACTGTGTATTGCTGAGGCAGAAGGAAGGCAAGGGCTGGGGAGAAGTCTAAGTCTAATTCATTGAGTAAAGTTGTATCCCTTTCTCCTGCTCCTTTCCCTCTTCATTTTTTAAAAATGTGGCTCTTTTGGCAAAGAAGCACTTCTTTTAGCTAAGAAGTTCTTTCAGTCAGTGTCCAATGCAGTCAGATTTCCTCTGAACATGGCTATCAATTTAGATGCTTGAATGGAAGCCAATGCTTTAGAAACCCTGTCTTCTCTATGGGTGTTGAGCACTTCTGACAATAGTAACAGTAAATACCGCTGCTGGTTAAGCAGTGAGAACCAGTATTTCAGAGCATGTTAATTGTGCCTCATAACACCATAACAAACATGCAGAGAACTGTGTTGCCTTTCTTCCTTCCTGCAACTTTTCTTAAGAGCTGTCTTTAATTCAGCCATTAACTTCTACCTGCCCCTCTCACATTTCGCAAGGTCTTTGCTGTATTTTTAGGTCAGCTGATACCAATGGTCCCTGCTATAAACTTTGACTTTTTGTGGTTTTAGCTCCATGTGTTCCATCTAACAAGGATGTATGAGACTGAGAATTGTCCATGATCTTATTTAAAGTGACTCCATACAGTGATGAGTAGCAGTATATTCCTTGTAAGTCTGATTCTCTACAAGCAGAACTCAGCTTATGGTGATACAAATAAAAGCAAACTTTCCAGAGACAGAAATATCCTCTTCACTTCTTGGCAGACAGCTGTTTCAGAACAACTGCATTTTTATTTTCAAGGTTTTCCCACCATCTCTTTAATAGAGGAGAAGAGAGATGAGTTTTTTATCACATTTCCTCACTTGTCTGGATTTACCAAAATTCTTTGCAGTCTCTCCCCAGCTGGTGTCAGGATTTTGGATGTCCAAGCCTTCTCACTGTCATAGTAGTAACAATACCTTAAGCTCATGTTGTGTAACACTGAGTCAATGCAGATAAATGCAATGTCTTTCACAATACTTGGTGCAAAGTGAACAGAAGTGAATCATCTCTGATAATCAGAAGCATACAAATTACCTGAGTTAGTGCAACTCCCTGCCAAGTTCTCCCTTCTCTGATCCCTCTCTGATGAAGCCTCCTTCGTCTGTCCCCAGAACAACCCTGATAGGAGCTCTTTTTAGAGCTGATGTTTCACCAGGAAACATGGTTTTGGTCCCATAGGGAAGTCATCCCATGCCTTCCTTGGGACTGGCAGCAAATGTCCTGATGTTTGCTTTAGTTTCCAGAGTTGAGTAGTAACACCCATCGTATGAAGACATTCCCGACTCTCTTATCTCATTGAAGGTGGGAGGGAATGCAACAAGATCATGCCAGAGAGCTGATGAAGCTGGTGCACCAGTCAACATCTCAGGGCTGACTGGAAAGTCTGGAAAATGTCTTGTGGGGTGGAGCTGGGAGGACTGAGGAACACATGATGAAAGGTCTTTGCTCCTTGCCTGGCTTCCTGCAGGTGTCTGTGAGGGTTCCCTTTGTGCTCTCTTGAAAAAGCAGACCTGAATGAATGCCACTGTGGGAAGAGATGTTCCAGCTCACCAGAGCCTCCTCGTTTTTCTAGCTGGACCAGATGTTCTTCCCTTGACAAGCTAAAATGCACTGTGCCAGACTGTCCCCTGTTGTACTGGATAAAAAGGGCACAGTCACAGTCTTAGTGGCTCTTTCCCCAAAGAGCCTCTATTTCATAGTGGGTTCACTTAACGCTTGGCTGATCTGCGCAACTTTTACCCACTGGTTTTCTCCAACTCCTGCACCAGACTTGGATTTCTTCTTTTTCCTTCTCCCACAAAGTGTATTAATTCTCTCAGATTTCCCAAGAATCCTAACTACCCTCTTTCTAACAGCATCTCAAGTGAGATTTCCTAGGCCCTGTTCTAAGCTTTATTCTTCAGTCCCTCTGCCACCCCAAGGTGTGGAGGGATCTAAGACAGCCAGCTCTAGATAGACCTGGGTGACTGGGATGATCCCAGTTGCTTACTCTGGGCAGCAGCACTGACTGCCTTGTGTGCAGGGAGGAGAGTGGAAAGGCTTCGTGTCCAGTATGGAAAGTTACCTTTGACCCCAAGTCAAGGAGGGGTGCATTCAGGAGACCTTGAAATGAGTACTTCATCAAGTCCATCTTAATAAGAATTGTCTCAGCTGAAGACTGGCAAGCATCTAGCTGTGAGAGAGTAGTGAGTACCAAGCAGCCACAGCATGTGACCCCTTCAGTACATGGCTGGTTGCTCAAGAAATGGACACTGGCCTTTACCCTGCCCACCAGTGACTTGCAAGTGTACTTGTCTACTCTTTTTTCCACCATAGTAAATTTCTGATACTTTCTCCTAGATGTTGTGAGCTTTCCCCTCTTCAAGGACAGCCTATGCCACCCATCTCCTTTCCCAAGCACCTTGTATCTCCATGTCTCCTCCTCTGGCCAGAGCTGTTCCCAGCCCTGCTGTTCGGCTGCTTCTCCCTGTCCTAGTCCCTGTGTCTTTTTGAACTCTTGCATTAGATACTGTACCCTCCCCTGCTTCTGGGGCCGTGCCCTGTCCATTATCCCCTACTCTCTCCTCCTTCCATGTGATGGTTAGCCAGGCCATGGGTTGGGTGGTTGGATGCTCCTCAGGTATGAGTGTAGCATGGCTCCCTCCTTGGCTAATTGGGTGGCTGGGGGAGAAATGAGGTGTTTGTTTTCTTTCCAAGTGCCTCAAGCCAGGGAATGGACTGGCATGGATTTCCCCTGTTGTCTCATCATCCACAAGGCATCTGGGCTCTCCTCTGTCCTTCCACCATCTGAAACCAACACAGAACTAACCAGCTGGATGTGGGCAGAGTGGTTGGGGATTGTATTAAGAGGATACCTGGGAACTACTGTCTATCCCAATATTTCTATTGAAGCCATGGAATTTCATCACATAATTCTTGCCTAAGAACTCAGTATTACATGTCAGGATATCGCTTTTAGAAATAGACATCTCGCTTCAGTGACTTCAAGTGATAAGAGAATCTTCTGTGTCCTTAAGTACAGATGTTGGGGGAAGTTTTTAATGAACATAGCTCTTGAAGTTTGTCCTGTCTGCTAAAATTGAGTTAGTGTGGGTTTAGTTTAGAAATAGTGTCTCTGCTGGGTATTGCAGAGGCACTTTGTGATAGCACAGGGAAAGCACTGCAGAATAGTTCTGATGGCTGTTCTCGGTCAGTTTAAGGACTCATTGATAAGTTCTGTACTGGAGCTGGTGAGGAAGGAGGACGTTTTCTCCCTTGGGAGATGATGATTTCAGATATTATGAACACATTTCTCTCACTATGATGGGGGAGAAGCAGAGGGACAGGCAGGTGCCAGGCACCTCCCTTCCCCCCCTGTTCTTTGTGCTGCTTAAGGTGAGTGAGGATCCCAAGGACTGTCAAGTGCAGCATTGGGTACTCAGTAGTTCTCTGCAGCTCTGCATAGTCTCTGCTGCTTTGTGGCTCACAAACAGGGCTTGTTAGCTGAATCTGCCTCTGCCTAGCTGCCCTCTGGGCTACCACCCTGAAGGACACCAGTGGGGTGCAATGGGAGCTTGCTTTGTCCTCTGCCTTCTCAGTGGTACAGATTCTCAGTTGCTTCAGCACAATTCAGTTCTGACCAAAGCACCCCACAGTTTCCCAGCCCCTGGGCACTGATGTCCTCTGTGCAGACAGGGAACTGAGATAAAGAGAGTCGAAAGGCCAAATCCATAAAGCCACTTCAGCATCCTCAGAGATAGGAAGGAATTTTTCAAGTGCCTGTAGGTAACTGGGAAAGGATCTGCTTAGGTCCATGGGCAATGTTGGGTTTTATTCACCCTCATCACAGTACTTGGGTTGCTTTGTGTTTGTTGTCTCTGAAAACCATGTAAATACTTCCATGGAAAGAAGAGCTTTAACACCTAATACCTTGTTTGATGGATGGGTCAGCTTTCAACAGGATGCTTGTAACGGAAAGACTCTGCTTTACACCCAGTGATAAGCTTGCAGTCATCCTGGTATCAGGCAGTACCTTGCATCATTTCGGTTGTGAATAGCTTCCTGTCACATCTGTAGGCCCAAAGCCTGAAGTACTGGCTAAGGTTTCCATCCAAGCTGAACTCAAAGGAAGCCTAGCTGAAAAGACTGCTGGATGGTCTTCCTAGGGAGCAAAAGTGTCTGTGTGTGTGTGGGTGTGTATGTATTCGGGAGAGAGAGGGAGATGAAATACAAATCTGTTCAGAGCTAAGAGCTTGCTGCAAAGCTGGCTGAAACTGTGCTTGTCACACCTTCCAAGTGGGTGTTAAGGCAAAGCTCAGAAGTACGTGGCTTGCTCCGTCAGTGCCACACGGTCCTTGGGTTGGGAAGTTGATGCACTAGGAGCAGATCCCCAAGGCAGCAGGTTTTTTAAACAGTTCTGAAGACTATTTGCTTTGGGAGACCTGACTGTGAGGATTAATTTAGAGGAGATAAGTGAACATGCCCCAGGAAAAGGAGTGTGCTGAAGTTCAGGGAAGCCTAATGTGACTCTTTATTACAGCAAGCTGAAAAGTACAAGTATCTGTAAGTATCATGTAGCTTCATTTGCTGTATGTGTGCTGTTTCCCCTCAACCTCCATAAAACACTTCTATTCCCCTCTCAGCCCCTGTAACAAAAGAAAATTGAAGATAAATTGGACAGGTCACAGAAAGAGAAATTATAGTAGCTGCAGCTATCATCTTTCCAAAGACTTTTCAGAGTCTTGCAGTACCCAGACTGAACTGACTAAGTTGTAATAAGTTGTTCCTGGTTGTAATAAGTTTCAAAATGGATTCATTAGTGTTTTCAGATACAGATCCTGAAATTTAAAGCCCAACTCTTTATTTAAATCCAAGCATTCCTAGGCTCTGCATGTGCTCCCTCAAGTACTTGCTTAGTTACTGATATGAGGTGAAAAGAACACGTTTTATTGAAAGTTTTTCTTGTTCTTCACTGAAGGCGATTTTATTTAGGAGTGCATCTGTAGTACAACAGCTAGAAAAATGAAGCTTTTAAAATGAAGCTCTTTAGAGACTTTTTAATAATATTCTCCTTTTTTTTCTTGTTCTGCAAAATAATGTTGTTAAATGAAAAAAAGTTTTTTATCTATGTAAAAAAAATCTTTACGATTAAGGAGCACTTTGAGAAAAAAGTCCTAAAATAAATTTAAGGCATTTGACAGCTTCTGCTTTGAAAGTTTTATTTTAAGGGAATGGTTCTCACAAACAGGAAGCATTGTCCTTGGAGGAGCACGGTACAATAAGGGTGCCCTCTACGGGTGACCAGGGCTGGAAACAGAGCAGAAAGCATCTTTCCATGGTAATTCAGCCAACTGGGAAACATGGAAATGTAACAATGGCCAAATGACAGTGTGCTGACTTGTTTATTGAACTCTGGAATTACAGTTTGACAGCACACTCGACTGCCAGTATGTATATATATAGGTGTGGCCTTAAAGATATAGGTGAAATGCTACACACCAAGATAGCTCACAGAAAGCACTTGTATCTCAGTTGTGATGCTGTTTTTCAGAAATCCCTGTTGAAATCCAAAGAAAATGACCACTGGCATAGGCATATACTGCAACGTTTTAAAAATGAAGATGCTTCCTTGCTTTAACATTTGTTTCCAGTTTTCCTTGTTCCACAGCTCACAGTAGCACAGGGAACTAAAAAATATTAAGGAAAATACACAGTACTTTCAGGTGCTAGTGAGAGTTGGTGCAGTGGAGTGCAAGAATCTGTAGCTTAGTGTTTTCCCTTATAAGATCTCAAACCATCAGTGTGCTCTACCTAAGTGGCATAAACTTCCAGGGTCAAATGGTTAGTTATCAACAATGTGCCTGATATCCAACTTTTCTCTAACTTAAATTCAACAATCCTTCAACATCATTGAGTCTTTGCCATGTCATTACTACATAATTTTCTCAAGTAATAGGCATACAAGCTGATTTTTCTTTTTCATTTCTTTTTTTCTTGGTTCAGAAGGTCTAAGAAGCATGTATGAACAAAACCAGAAAAATCATAAGACGACACCCACATCTCCACTCCCAAAATAAGTAACTCTAATTTAGGTCTAGTGTGGCAAGAGAAGCTATAAAATGTGCACAAGGAAGATGGATGTGAACCTTAGCTGGAAAAAGGAATTAAAAATGAAATAAAGGGCAGTTATCGATAGTGTGTGTGATTAAGGGTAGAATTTTATCTTAATTATAGACCCACAATCCAGAATTACTGCATTGTTTACAGGTAATTAAATCAATGAAGTGATTCAAGATGTGAACTGGTGTCACTGAAATCAAAATCTGGCTGGTCAAGAGAGTGGTTGTTTAGAACATGGTGTTGTCAAAAGGGAGAATCCAAATTCAGTACTAAACTTACATGGTTGATGGCATATTTGGGCACTTGTAACCTTAATACATCACCATTGATCTTCCTTAGATTTCTTAAAACTATTCTTTTCCTTAGAGCTATTTGCCCCTGTATTTCAGCTCCTTGCCTCTAAGTACTGCTTAAAAAAACAGAGTCATTTTCCTAGGAAAAGAATAGTTTTTTGGGGAAAAAATTATACTAAAAGCCCTTCTCTGGATATTGGCCCAGATGGTTTTCTTTGCAAACTTGATTTTCTCTCCAAAAGTTGGAAAATCTCCTCCCTAAGTGGAAAAAATTTCAATGGCAGTGTGAAAGTTTTAGGAAGCTCATTACAGACAATTGAAAGCAGGGAGTAGGAATGGGAATACTTAGGTGACCTTAATTCCAGCTGTCACTATTACATGGCTATAATGAAACTCGTGCCATTACATGCCTTTGAAATTGGTTGCACTAGGCATAAGCACGGTACTTTAAATCCTGACGTTATCCCATGTATTAGCCCTCTTAATTTCTTTTATTCGAAAGACCAATCTTTTTAGGAACTACTGTACAAGGTCAGTTATTTCTCTTTTGCAGCCAACGCCTCTAAGGACCATCCAGCTGAGCTCCTTATTTTAGTGTGAAGTCAGATAGTGCTTACTCACCTCCCAGCTTTAGCAGTCCAGTTAGTTTAAACTCTGTGAAGAGTTTGTGACGCCATTTGCAGATGTGTAGGATCACACTGCTCTTGCCCAACAGATACTGTCTTTGTGTATGTGTGGTTTCTGATGGGAAAGTTTCTGATCCTCTGGTTTGCTGGAAGCCCATGGATCATTATACTTGCTCTCCCTCAGGTCCATTTACTTCACCTTGGACAAGCACTGTGGCTGTAGGGCTGTCACTGCTGCAAGTAATTAGTATCTCTAAGGGGAGTATGATGTCCACAACCTGGTTTGGGACAGTGCCACGTTCAGTTTTTGCTGTCCCCGTCTGTCTTTCTCCTTCTGCCCTCTCTCCCTCTAATCTCTGGTAGGGTTCTCAACTAACCCCTCAGTTGAAACCTGGGTAGGAGATATGTCAGGTTCTCAAGGGGGCTGCTACTGGGTTTGCATTATGGTCAGCTCACAACAGGCTGAGCTGTAAATTGTCTACAGCTTGGCCAGTTGGGTGCTAGGTACAGAACTAATGCAACTGATTAGTTTATATTAGTTAGTTCATACTGCATGATTACTACAAAACTGGAGAGAGTCACTGAACCTGGTGGTATGTTCCAATTAATAGTTATGGTTAAAAAAGCTTTAAAAATCATGAGTAGTTGGTTTTACATCCTAAAGAGCTAGAGAGGCAAGAGGAAGAATGTAGTGTGAGCGTAGCTGCTGAAGGACTAAACTGGCAGCAGGCAAAAGAGCAATAGAATTGAGCAACAAGAGGATTTGTGCTCCCAAACCTACTGAATGCTTTGAACATCCCATGCAAGTAATTCAGTGGTTTCAGCAAAGATTTCAGAGGAAAGGTCTGTTAAACTAGATTTACATAAATTTTTTGATAAATCTTGTTACCCTGTGTGCAGTGACAGAGCAGTGTGTGGTGGGAGAATGCAAGGGCAGACACAGCCAGCCTTGCTGGGTCACTTCCAGATCCAGCTACACATCTGGGCAAGTCCAGCTCGTGTCAACCCCATCCTACACTGGAGTGATGGGATTCCTGTTGCATGTGACCTACTTTGAGAACTTGGGGGGTTTTTGGGTCCCAGGGAGGCAGGGCATATTGGGTGACTCTGAAATTGTGAACCTATGGGATAGGTTGCTCACAGACCTCAGCAGGTTGGTCATGGTGTGACATGAGAAAAAGGGGATAATGGTGAGATCCAGAGTTATTCAAGATAGGATAGGAAAACAAGTCTTGTTCATCAAGGTGTAAAGCAACTTCTGGCTGCATGAAACAAGGAAGAATTTCCTTTGTGGCTGAGCTTGCGTAGCTGGGAATGTTTTGCCCTCTTACTGCATCTTTGGTACTAGCTACTATTAGTTACTGTACTGGCACGGGTGGACCAGTGTTCAGGAGTGAAGGCCAGTTTGTCTTAGAAAATTATACCGCATTAGGAGAAGTTTTGTAAAAAGGATAGAGGATATGAAGTTAAATTGAGGAAATACCAGGTGGCATTAAGCTAAACAGCCATAGAACATTAACTTAAATAAAATCCTGTTTGGATGAACGCTACAATAAAGGCTGTCAGTTGCTGCTCACTTGAAAGGAGCAGAACTTGGCACTTGGTTAAGACTGCTTGCAGACTTTGCCTGCAGCAGCAACTGTCACCATTGAGCAGTTAAAGACAGGCCAGGAAAACAAGTGAGATGCAATTAACCAGTGGGCAATTTAACGGATCTGCTCATGACGGCTTTTGAGTGGCTGTAATCAAAGTAAAATGCTTAAAATGAGCAGAGATGCTTCTCCCAGGCAGGACTGAGTCCCACCTAGTTACTGGACAAAGTTCTAGTTGCTTTTTCTTCCAGGGCTGTGAGTGAAGCTGAAAAGAAAGCTATAAGCAGGCTGGAGAGAAATGTTTACTGTTTCATATAGGCGTGAAATGCTTTGCCAGAAGATGAACAGTAAAAACATGAGACAGAACATTAATCTTTGAATGTTATTGTCTGAAGACATCTTGCTACATCTTCTCCTCTTACATAAATTCTGTATGAATATAGAGATTACTGTTAATAACTCCGGTTACCAAGGTGTTGAAGGAAAGAGATTTGGGACAGATTAATATCTGTCACAGTTCATCAGCAGGTGAGAGATAGGGCCCACAGTGCAGAGGTTTGGTTAGCATGTCTTTCTTGATTGGATGCAGCAGATTACAAAAGTTAAGAATGCCAGGTCAAGTTTGAAGGTATTAGAAGCCCTGCAAGGATCACTGGAAACAAAAGGACTCTTCAGTTTTAATCTATCAGTGATGTAGTACTAAGGCAGCTCTTAAGAAAGGCAAAGTTAGTGACAGTATGTAACAGGAAAAGTGGCTACATTCCCATTCAGATAGGAAATTGGGGAAGAGACTGGAAGTTACACAAATCCAGTCTTTTTGGTATCATTTTAAATCATATGCTTACTTTTCTCTCCATAAATATAGCTAACATCCCCTTTGAATGGGATTTTCTGAAAACAATGTCTGTTGCTGATAGTTCAGTTGCATTTGGACTTCTTAGGTTCTTTTCATAAAAAGCACTGTGTGTAATTTTGTTTTTTCAGATGTCACTGGAAATCTTTGTCTTTGCTGCAGCATGTGCTGTTCCTGGCTAGACTGTATAAGGTGTCTAGGAATTGGTCCAGGGTGAGGAGAAAAGGAGAAAGCTGAACATGTCAGGAGTAGAAAAAACACAATCCCATGAGCTGCTCAGGCTGTAGCAAAGATACATAACAGAATGGGGGACAGAAGTAAGGACCCCTGTATCTGCTGCAGACATGCAGGTGGCAAGTGTAGAAAAGCCACTTGCAATCTCCAAGTTGAGGCAGTACAGATAGCTCAGAAACACAATTGCCAGGAGGAGATGAAGGATTCGCGAATCTCATACTGACTTAACTCTCCCTTGCAAGGGATTGTGAATTCTTACCCTCTTCAGTCCCAAGATTAAAGTCAGCCTGCTTTCGCTTTACTCTTTAGCAACACAGAAGCTTGAGGTGTACCTCAAGGCTCAAGGCTCTCTTCTGTTTGCAAAGCACTCTGCAAACAAGTCCCTGTCCCAAAGATCTCAAAAGTTCTCAGAGGCAGAGCAGCCAAAGACAGCACATGCCATTACGTGCCACAAAGCTGGCAGTGCTGCTAAACTACATGCTTCTGCTTACACAATCATCAATGAAGAAGTTAACCCTGTGACAGAAATGACAAGCAAACGTTATCATTAAAAAAAACCCCAACACTTTTTTGTTTGAGGGCAAATAATTCAAATAATCGAGGAGTGGTGGAACAGGCTGCAGAGATATAAAAACCACACCACTTTATTCTTGATTTCTAACTGTATGTCTCATAAAAAGCAGTGGTAACAGCTGGCAGTCTGCAAAGTGACAGGATGAAACACATTCTGCACATATACAGTAACTTGACACAGTTGATCTATTTTTTTCTGTGGAATTCTGGCTGTTCCAAATGCCTAATTCCAGACAACTGCCAGTAACAGCAAAATAAAAGATCAGCTCAATGCATGACCATTAAGAACTTATCTGTTTTCCTTGCTAATGTATGCTTAAAATAATCTTAAAATAATAAAATGTGCAGTTTCCATGTTGAAATTATTCTGCTTCAGGATCACTGTGTGATGATACAAAGTTTCACGTCATGATAGCCAAGGCTGGAAAGAAGGACTTTGTGTTCTTTGGGAGCAACTTGCTTGTTTCTTTATCTGAAACATTTCAACATACTAGAAGTTTGAGAACCAGTACTTTTTTCTTTCCTTTGGAAAACAGAAAATCTGGAGACTTGGCTAAAGCAGGCAGCCTTTATGGGCTAAAATCTAAAAAAAAAAAAAAAAAAAAAAAAAAAAAGACAACTTGCATGATTTTGTAAAGCATTTCTGTGTAGCTTTTTCTCCTGTAATGCTTTTGATGTTTACAGGATACGTTCGATTTACTGGATCTTGCTGATAGGAGGAACTGCATAACTCACTAGTGACTTGGCTATTTCTCAATCCTTCAGCGATCCTGAGCCATTCCTGGCAGAATTTCATGCCATGTTATATCACACTGCCCTGTCTCAGACTGATCATGCAATCCTGAGACAATGTTCAGCCTAAAGCCGGATGTGGTTAAGCAGACACCAGCAAAGATGTCATTTGGGGATTGATTCTGTATGAGTCCTAGATTTCTGATTTCTGGAGAGAATTGCTTGATGATTTCCCTAGCATGTGGCAAATCACAAGGGTGTTTGTGAGGTATAATTTGAGATCACCTGGAGTTTCACTATAAATTTCTAAAGGACGAAGGATAAGTGCTGTATCAGAAAGGACCCCTACAAGAGAGACAGAGCACAGCATGCTGTATCCTTTCTGTAGGCCAGTTTTTTGGGGGGGTAAATGGTTGGAAAGGTCTGTGGCAAATGTTATCTAGAGGCTGGGCTGGATTATGTTTCCTGGTTTTGTAAGCTGTAAATTTGTAACTGAATGCTGTTTTCTGAATGCTCCTTCCAGCATATGGTGGAAGGAGTATTCCAGCATATGGAAAGAGCATATGTCCATTTCCCTCCTTTTTTGTTGTTATCTTATATTTCTCTTTTTTCAACAGATCGACAAGACATTTTACAATTCCATTTTAAGGAAAAAATACATCCGTTCACGCTTAATCAGAGTGAGGTATGTGAGATTATAATTAATACACACAGCTGAGATAAAATGAAGTGTACACCAAGCCCAGCTAGAGAGCCATTTAATCTGATCCAGTAAAGTGTATTTTATGTAAGACCAGGGCATAATCCCAATTGAGCATAATCTTATTCTGAACCATGACCTCCTTTGGAACTTGATGCAGAAGATAAACTTCAGTCAGTCCAAATTCTGTTCAAGTTTGTGTTCAGATCTTGAGCAAGTGTTGGCTAATAAAGCAGATATAAATTGAGCTATCTAAAAATAAAAAGCATTTTCAAAACTATTTCCTCCATTATAATGCAGATGTCATTTTACTTCTAGTACTGCTACTGTACTGGGCTTGTCAAGTAAAACCCCAGCATGGCTGTGCTGGTTCAGAAGGTCCCACTTCTCACTATTCTGTCTCAAAGAACTGGCATAAGTAAGTGCCTAGGGAACAGCAGCAGCACAACAGACATATATGATAACTGCTTCTTGGTAAGCTCCCTACCTTCAGCTATTTACCACTTGCGATCTCCTGGAGGGGTTTTTTTAGCAGCCCCCAGTGGAGTTATTTTCCAAGGATTTGTCCAGTCTCCCATGGACTCTTGAAATTCATGCACCTCAATTCTTTAGTACAGAGGTACTTGTGAAGAGTCATCTTCTTTGGATCATTCAATGGCCCATAGTTCTTGTGCTGGACGAGGTGATGAAAAGTTGATCTCTAGCCCTCCTCTCCATGCAATTAGTGGTATCGGACACTCCCATCATATCTCTTTTCTCTCCTGTACCCCATGTGCTCTACTCTTTTTTTCAGCTGAAAATACCAACCTGCTCAGCCATTCTTTGCAGGAACTGTTACTTGTCACCTTGTCACCCTGCTCTGTATCTCTTTTGGGTCTGCTGTCTGTGGTTTTTGAGATGAGGGGGGTCAGTAGTTGGGATTATCATTGAGCAAAGTTGGGTTTTTTTCTCTTTTATTCTCTGTTCATTTGCCAATAATACCTCAAGTTTTATTTGACTTTTTGACCACTGCTGAAAATGACCTTTTTTATAGAACTGTCTATTGTAATACTAAGTTCTTGTTCCTGAGTGACAGTGCCCATGCTTTGCAAATAAACATCGAATGTCTTAATAATTGGCTAAAGCTGCAAGACTAATGATAGCAGCCTCAAGATCTTCTTCTTGTGAATGTATTTCTCCTTGTGCTTTAATGGTTTGTGACATCCTGTCTCCTGCTCTACTTTAGCTTAACCCTCAGTTACACACAAGGCATGATTTGAATGTAGCTTTAAGAATATTTTTTGATACTGACAAGTGTTGTAAGTGTAGACAAGGTGATTTAAGGATCAGAGAGGCCAATCTGTAGGGAAAAGTAACATTTTTTATTGCTTCTTATTCCCAAGGACAGACTGAGGTATTTGCTGTGATGTTTGCTGTGTTGGATGCAAGATTTATATGCACCAAAGCTTGTTTGTTTTCTCAAATATACAAGCTTTATGCTTCTTGCAGTGCTCAAACTTCAAGTTCTTTTAAGCAGGGTAATTGCTGTGAATTTGCTTGGAAAGTACTGTGCATATTTTTTGGCTCAGTATAAACAATGCATTACTAATGAAGCTCACTGAGAAAGACAAAGCAAATCTTGACTAGGTGTCTTTGGCTCTGGACCTTTGCTATATATTAAGTGATTCAAGGCGGGCTATACTTACCTGAGGGTTTCGAGAGGTGTGGTGTGCTTTGCAGGAGCTGATACGGTAATTCCAGTGTGGCACAGGAAGAGGAGTGGGGGGGGAGAGGTGAGGGAACACCTCAGAAACGCAGAGGAACACCCACAGTTGGATCAGATAATATCTGGAAAATAAATGGAGTGGCAATCAAGCTGAAATTGGCACAAAGGGAAAAAACCCCAACCTGTTTGAAAGTTCATGTACAGCTACTCACGCTCAATTATGAGATCCTTGAGGCAAGGAATGCGTCTTTCTGCTCAGTTATGAAACACTCAGCATGCCTTGGTGTGTTCATAACACATGGCCTTTTATTGGGCCTTCACTGGAGACAGCAGGAATGTCTATTTCAGTGTGGTGTGTGTTCCTTTTTAAGATCATAGCCTGATTGCACTACTTCTGTATAAGCTACTTGCCTTATGACTGGATGACCTTCTCTTTTCCTTTCCTGTCATCTGAACTATGCTCAGGACAGAGGAATCTGCTTTTAGCTCACCCCCTGTATGAAGTAACTGTGATTTCACCTGTTGTGGGTTGTGTCATTGCTTCTTGGCTCAGGTAGGAGGAAGCACAGGAGAGAAGGTTCTTGGTGCATGCTCTTATCTTCCCTGTGTAATGACCAAGGATAAGCTATCTGCAAGCACAGAGCAAGATTTACTACACCAGATTAGACATGTTGGTGTTTCTAGTCCAGCCTTCAGTCTTTTGCAGTATATGATGCTTTAAGGAAAAATAAATTCAGCGTGAATTCAGTCTCTTAGAATATTTTTCTTTCTTTTCTTTCCTCTGATATTATGTCAAAACTGTGGAATTTTGTGTCCCACGGTGGGTGCCACTTGTACTTTCGTGGTCCATCTCTTGGACTGTGATAAGAAGATTATAGAATCATACAATGGTTTAGTTTGGAAAGGACCTTAAAGTTCATCTAGTTCCAGCCCCCCTGCCATGGGCAGGGCCACCTTAACTAGGTTGCTTAAAGCCCCATCCAACCAGGTCTTGAACATATCCAGTGTTGGGGCATCCACAACCTTCCTGGGCAACCTGTTCCAATGTCTCACCACCCTCATAGCAAAAATCTTCTTCCTAATTTCTAATCCAAATCTAGCCTCTTCCAGTTTAAATCCATTGCCCCTCATCCTGTCACTACATGCTCTCATAAAAAGTCCCTCCCCAACTTTCTTGTAGGCCCCTTTCCAATACTGGGAGGCCACAGTGAAGGTCTCCCCAGAGCCTTCTCTTCTCCAGGCTGAACAACCCCAGCTCTCTCAGCCTGTCCTCCTAGGAAATGTGTTCCAGCCCTCCAGATTTTGGATATGCTGCTGAGTTTCATTTGTTGTTGCACAACATGATGTTATTAGTCCCATTCTGCCAAGAGGTTGCAGTGGTGGAATTGGATTATGTGGTCTCTCCCCTTTGCTCAAGTACCTTTTTGATGATGATTGGCCCTGCAAAGGTCAGTCTAGGTACCATTAACCATCTACTTGATGTTTCTGAAGTGCTGTGTATCCAGCTTTTCATTGTGATCAAATAAAGTCATTCCCTCCTGCTCTTGTGTCCCAAGCTTGTAGTCATTGACTGCTTTTTAGACTCCATTGTAACATTGGTCTGGCCGTTTGTCCACAGAAAGCATCATGCTGCCTTCTAGCTTAAGATGCATTTGACCGTTCAGCATTTGCTTGGATTTCTTTTGGCAATTCAGTCTCTTAAAAATGTACAAAATGTTCAAAACTGTATCTAATCCTTATGTTACATTGCCATTGCTAGAGAAGCTAAGATAAAAACCAAGAAATGCGGAAACGGGCTGAAGGTAACCAGACTGTTTCATTGGTTTGTAGCCCAGATGCTGATGGTGTGATGGCAGAGGCTTTGCTCACATTCTGGTTCTCCTCCACGGATTCTAGAGAAGCATTGCGAGAAAAAATTGAAAGGATTTTGCGGAGGGGCCTGAAAAAATACAGAGGGCCCCTGCGAATCAATGTCAGATCTTCTACCGTCTCAAGTAAGTATATTACATCTCTCTTCAAGGTAGTTCTTGCCCTTTCCTGACTGATGGGACTTGCTTTTCCCCTTCTGAGGAGGGCTGATACTGAGTCTAAGTGACAGTCCTTCCTGCTCGCTAAGTTAGAACAAGAATCAGTGGCAATGTATAAACCCCATCTAAGTCTTTTAAATATGTCTCAAATATGGATAAACAGGAGCATGTGCTTTGTGGCCTTACAGTACATCCTTAGCCTCCCTCTGAACTGCAGCACTAACCTTATGCTACTATCAGGGCAGAGTGGGAACCTCACCACCATGCTTCAGTACACAGCAACGCAAACATGCTCCCTAGGCGTTTGCTTCTCTGAGGAGCCTGAAAGTGCAGAAACTCTGCTTGGATGACAGTGGAGAAACTGCCAATGGACTGAAAAAATCATATTTGGTGGGAGGATCAAAATCCTTGCAAATTCCCTTGGTGAAAGGGAAGGAAAGGGAAAATGTTCTTACCTGTGTGACTTCTCAGCTGGGGATCTAGCCCCTTCTTTGCAAAGCAGGCCTGTACCTGCAAGATAAGAAAATAAACAGCACTATCTTTTTGATTCAGTGAATTACCAAAAAGACACTGAAAGGCAGATTTCTGTCCTCGTCTACACCTCTGGTCTGTTAGGGAATTTTTGTGCCGGCTTAGACTCTTTTATCTCTGGCTTGGCTTCAGTTACATGTAGTCACAGCATTTTTTTCTGCATGTCAGACTTTTCAAGAATGAGTTGCTAGTTGGAAGGATGAGGCAGATCCTTGCTCCATCTGTTTTGCAGACCTTCTGCTTACTCCTAGCACAAGGGTGACAGTACAGCACATGGGTGGGTACTCGCTGCTTGCTTTTCCACACTAGACTACTTAAACCAGCAGCGAGCTGCTAAGGCCAGATGGCTGTGTTGAAAGAACAGAAAACCTGGGCCACATTACCTGCTGGATGGATCCAGACTTCCGCCCACTCAGAAATGACCAGGAACAACCTCTCATTCTGCCTCATGGTGCTTTAACTGGGCACATTGCATTGCGGCAATGCAGTGAAACTCAAATATGAGCTGTTACACACCCACTGTATCTTGATGGGCCAACCAGTCTTCACTATTGGAATGGCTCAGGATGATAGGTGACACCCCTTTGGGCAGAGCCACCATTTTTCTGCAGTGTTGTTTAAATGTCAGTAGTTCCTGTTCAGCAAAATGCACATGTAAGTTCTCCCAGAGAGAAATAGACTGTGGGCATCAACTAGAGAGATTCAAAGAGTTTTTGGAGGGGTTTGGGGATTTGTTTTTTTTTTTTTAAAAGACAGCCAGGTCATGATTTAGTGAATTTTGAAGCTACAGTATAATTTGATGCCTTACATAAAGTATAAAATTGGAAGGAGTACCAAAATGCTTGTCAGAAAAGGACTGTGATCTTCTCACTGAGTTATCTGATTAGCTGCTTTTATTCTGTCTGGTAAATATGGGAAGTGACTCAAAACTCTGTTTTAGTCGACCTTGAGCTGCATTGTGCTGTTACAGTAAGGCACTAGTTGCTAGTTGAAAAAGATTAGCTGATATAATTGAATCACAATGTTTTCATTAACTATATGGTCTCGGTAAAAGATAGCATCTCTGTGTTACTTTGATAAAATTGTATGATAAACTTAGTGTTGCTTTTCTTGGCTCTCCCAGCCTAACCATAAAACACTGACTACACAGGTCTACTACTCACTACAGCACTAGCATTGTGCAACCGTCACACGTGACACAAAGAAACATAAACAATGCCTTGCAATTTCTAGGAGACGACAATATAAGGTTCCATTTGGGTCTTTCTTTGCTTAATAGGATTTCAGTGGTGCTCTGAGGCTTAAGCAAGCTTCTGTTGGTGCTGCCATTTCAGAAAAGCAGGTTGACTCATAGATCGCAGCACTTGCACTTTTAGAGGAGATGCAGGTCTCAATTTATAAAGTTTGTCTTCTTCCTCACACCTGGGAGAAGTGACAGTTTTCAAGAGATCCTGGAAGTCCAGAGAAGGATCTAGGTTTTGCATTTCCCGCTTCTCTCTCCCCTCCTGAAATATCCCGTGCAACATTAGTAATTAAACCAAGGAAAGCTAAGAAGCCCTAGAGTTTTTTCCGTGCTCTGCAGCACCTTTCTAAATCTTGCTTCAATGTAGCTTTGATGGTTTTGCCAACCAGATTCCATGTTCTTGAGGCAATCTCAGAACATTTTCATAATGGCTTGTAAAAAGTCATTAACCTGTTCATTGTAATTACCTTATCAAAAGATTCTAATTTGGGGGGCCATCATATAGCTTAGTTTAGGTAAGCATAGCTAACTGGCTGAACAAATCCAGGTCAGGCACTTATTTACATTGCATGCTAGGAAGGTCTGATAAAGAGAACCTCCTTCAGTCTTCCTCCCTGGATCTAATCATCTTGTTGTTCAACACCATGTCTCAACTTGCACTTCATTCAGAAGTATTTGCGTTGAGGATCAACTCCAGCAGACTCCTGCAAGTCATGTGCAATGCTTGGGATCTTCACCTGCAGTTCAGGGCAGCAGTACAAAACTAACTAGTTTGCCAGACCAGGGGCAGAACTTGCTTTGCCTCTTCATTCCTGAGGATCGAGGATAAAATCTAAACTGGCAATGTTTTATTAGTTCAGGTTTTTTTCAAGAAGAGAAAGAGAATCCTGATCATACAGATGTGAAAAAATAGCAAGTGTGCAAAAATAAAGGAAAACAAAATAATATTGTTTCTGTTTTGTATCATCACTAAACAGTAGATGTTCTTTACACAGGTCTGCAAAAAGATGTTTGTATCAATGTATCTTCAGGTGTGTTATTACTGAACTCTCTGCTGTCTTATTTAGCTACACAGCACAGTTCCCTGGTCAAGGACAGTGGTATCTCCAGACATCTACTATAGCTTTGATAGAAAATAGGAGGTGATAGAGATCTCTGCACTCACATACAAACCCCACTGGAAACCCGAATATTTTTCAGTGGACAATCAAGCAAACTAAGCCCTATCTTCTCTGAACAGCATTGCAAAGGCCAGCAAAATGAGATATCAAAGTTGACTGACTTGGGAACACCCACGTTAGGACTTGTTCTTCCACTGGCATGGAAAGAAGAACATGCCACAGTTTGTCCTCTGTATAGTTCTGGCACCAAAGAGATCTCCTTCAAGGCTGACTTTTTCCCCCCCAGGGTTTCTTGGTTAAAAGTAGAGTCATCTCACAGCCTGCATCCCTGTTAAGCAGTGTAGAGCAGCTTGCCAGATTATTTCCCTTTGTCAGGTAGGTTGGAAGTCTCCCAAAATGTATTTTGGGGAATACTTACTTCTGACGTCAGAAAGAAACTAGTTGCAAGATGACTGGCACTGTTCAAAGTGAGTAGGAAGTATTCCCACCTGTTGCACAGCCAAGGGCTTTGACCACGAACAATGAGTCATGAATTGGTTTTGATCAACAAGTCAACTGCTACTGTTTCTATTTATCTGGCATCTGGGGCTTGCTAAAGCTCTTTACAAACCTGGGAGACAGAACCTGGGAGACAGAATGTTTTGCTTCTTTATTGAGTCTCCTGTGGGAGACACGCAGATCAGTGTCTCACCTGGATGAATGAGGAATGTTTAATCAGAAATAATGTATGTAGCAGTCTGGTTTGTGGTACTTTATCAGCCACAACAGCAGCCTGGGAGAGTGGAATGGGACAGGCATCTGTACGCTGGGAACAGTGGAGGTCTGACATTTCTCCACTTTGATGCCATTAGTTCAGCACAAGGTGGGACATTTCAACGTTTGCAAGACTCTAGAGAGGCTCAATGAACTGGAAGAGACTGAAATTTGTTTTAAAATGAATATTTTGCAAGGACATGCTCGTGATGAAGGAATTAAGCAGGAAATGATCCTGGCCTGACTTCTTAGATGACCCAGATAAGTTAATTTAATTAATTTTCTCACTCAGTTCTTGTTTTTCCCTTTCTCTGCCTTGCCTGAAGAGTTTGCAAGTGATTTGGGCTGCCCCTACTGTAGTGAGACCTTGACTGCAACTGGGGCATGAGTGTAGGTCAGGAAGAAAAATAATGCTAGAAGATGCTTCAGCTTGGATACACGCTACAGAACCTAGTACATAGTTCCCCTTGCAGATCCCTTCTTGGGCTGCAAGATGCCCAGATGGAGTTGTAAGTGTGCTGTGACGTGTGGACCCCTGTCTGTCCTCATGGACAGAATTAAGATGTGGTTCATGGGGGATAAGGCATGGATGTGAGGACAGGTCTAGTGGACATAAGTAGGGAAGGAAGAGCTAGGTGACAGAGACAATTAGAGGTACAAAGCCTTTCTCTTGTCTCTACCAGCTTACTCTCCCCTATTGAAGGAATGAGAATTGCATCTCCTGTATCTAAGCCACGTTTTGCTACATCTACAAGGGTGCAAGGGTAGGGAGGTAATTCCTGTTGAGAGAGCAGTGGAATATTGGAAGGTTAGTGGGGAGATGTTTTAGGCTGTGTGCACTATGTAACCACACAAGAGCTTGACTTTCCTGCTGAGCCCAAAGCTCATGCTTTGCCATCTCTCAGGAAACTCCTGCATTTCCTTTTGGGTACAGTTTTTGGAACATAACTGAATCTGCCACTCATTGGTCTCATTCCCATTTCACCCCAGTACCTCAGGCCTGCATAGTCTTTAACATAATTAAAGAGTATTAGAGCAGAGTTATTGTCCCCACCTCTGTCTGCACTGCAGGACAGATGCAGTCTGTGGCACTCCTCCCAGCTACCCAGGCTGGTGACCCACTGAAACTTGCCAGAGATCCTTTTAATGCCTGCATGCACAGCTGTTACCCTAAATAACACTGAACTCGGTGAGACAGCTGAGAATTTCCTAATTCCCTCTCTTTTCAAGGAAGTTGTTATTAAAATGTGACAAAAGACAGTAGGCAAAGTGCTTCTTCTGCTCCCTGGTGCGTTTCACAAAGCTGTGCTTCAAATGCATGTCCAAGAATGGGTTATGAGTGCTGAAGCATGTACTTTTTCTTAATTTTTATTAATGTTTACAATCCTCTCTTCCCTTCATACTGCCATTTAAGATAATCTCTACCTTGCCTTCTCTGTGCAAAAAACCCAACTTACACAAGCAAGGTGTGGGAACTTGATTATAATAGAGGATGGAACATGCAGTTTGCCTTGGAAGCTAGCAGTTATATGATGACATATAGAAAATAATGAGTGGAAAACTTCAAAGAAAATCAAGTTTCTTGTGGGAATCAACATCCATGAAAAATTATGAAAGACTGGATCCCTAAGCCACGTTTCAATAGATTACTGTGATTTTAATTTAAACATTAGTTTTCTCTTTTTGGTTAGGCAAGCTTTAATTAAGTGGCAAGTTCCATTTTACAGGTAGGCAATGCATGTTCAAGTTGAACTCGTTCTTGTTTACAGTGGAAGCCTGAACACTATTTTCCTAAATGCGGCACAAACAACTATTTTTGCAGCTGCATGTGGTTGGGACAAGATATGACAGTTTAATTGTTACTAATTGATGCTTTTTCTTGGTAGTGCAAACAACTAGGCCAACTAGTAAATGAGCAGGGCAGCAAAATTGTCTCTCGTGCCTTACAAGTGATTGCTTCAAGGCAGGGCTTGCAACACATTGGCTGGCAAAATGAGAACAGCTATGCTGTTGACCAGGCCAAAATGTCAAGCTAGGAACAAACGAAGGCAAACCGCTAATGAGGTAAGCCAGTAAGCAACCTGATTTTCAGAGTATCATGTAACCCAAAGTGCTCCTGCTTTTGATGAGATCTCCCGTGGGCTTAGTTTATCTGAAAATAGTGTCAGTCAGTTCAGGTTTCCAAACACATACATGTGCTCTGGGTTTGGGATCTTGGTTTTGAGTCCTTGGTACTGTGCCCTTAATTTCTCCTGTCCTGATCTGCACGATGGGTTCTCAGGTCTGTTGCCAGGTAGACCTGCTTTCACCTCTTCGAAATTCCCTTTACTCTGAGGTTTTCTCCTCTTGCCATGGTGTTTGCTTTACTACTTATGTTCCAGCTCCCAGTATAAGATATATGGTCAGGGCACTTTATCTGGCAGGTCTCTGAAGTAAAGCAGTGCCCCTACCTGGTGAATACAGCATTGAATTTATGGACAGGTGTCACTGGCCTTTTTCCTTCAGCAGTGGGTGGGTGGGAGAGAACATCGGCTGCACAGTTGTGGTATGTTATAAAGTATGCTAAAATTCAAAGCTGCACAGACATGTTATTATGACTTGCAGTGTGTGTGTAGAAGACTTGTTTCTCCAGTTACACACAACTCAGTGCAACTGGAAGCAATAGGTAAAAATTTTCCCGCGTGAGGTTTGTGCATTTTTCTAGGTGCCTCGGAAAAAGGCAACCAGAGATATAGGCAGGTGCCTTGTGGAACAGCGGCGTGACTCACAGCGACACTCAGTGCAGCGAGAACATGCCAATTGAATTGCTTCCGGCACTGCGCTTGAACAAGCTGGTTGCTCCTTTTGTCTTCTCGATGAGCTTTGCAATATAACTTAGGTGTTAATAATTGACTGCAGGCTTTATAATTAGGCATTATGAGGTAAATGTCTCTCCACCCAGAGAGAAGCTACAAAAATATTATTATCAATATTGCACTTGAAGGCAAAAGGTGCTCTTCCATTGTTGATTACTTTTGTTTGTTTCTTACCAGTTTTCAGCTATAAAATACCAGAGTGACCCCAGTGATGAGCTAGTATGAAGGTTGTGCGAATTTGTAGGAAAACACTGGATGCTCGTCATAGCTGAAATAAACAAGTAGGGCCAGATTTTCTAAAGCACTTCTTGCCAATATAAACATATAGGTGAAGTAGCCAAATCCTTAGTGCAGCTCAGCACCCAATTTTTTTCCCTCTCTTTGTAACTTCCCAAACAGTAATGTTTACACCACCACTGAATCCCTCTGCTGGCCTTGCTTCTACTGTCTGGTATTATTACATTTTGATGTATGGGATCTTGGCAACAACCCACTGTATTATCCATGGAAATGCACCAAATACAACCAACGTTGCTGAACTGCAGAAATACCTGTACTTTAGGGTCTTCCTCCGTCTTTCATAGGAACTGAGAAAGTCCAAGTGAGCGTTTTTACTGAAAGATGACCTCGCAAGTTGTTGCTTACCTACCAGTAAAACTTATTTATTGTGTGAACAGTTCCTGGTTCTAGTGAATAAGACTGTATTACAAGTGAATAAGGCTGAATAAGACATGCTATAAATGTCCAATTATAACTCACCTCCCATTCTGACAAAATAAAGCAGCAGCTGCACGCACATCCAGCAGCCCTCGCGCTGCCTTTGCTCTGTAACATTCCCTGCAGTCAAGCTGTACATCCACTGGAGTTCTGTTTGTTTCCTTTTTCTATCATAATCTGCTTAATGTCTTATTAAGAAACGAATGAGTACACGTCTAGTAATGGTGGATTGCAAACCTGCAATTCACCCTGCATACCAGGAGTGTCAAGCCCACAAACAAAACACAAGATACGAGTACAACAGGCAACAAGTATGAGCCAGAGCCCTCTGCATTCAAAAGAGACTCCTCCTGGCTTGCTGTCATTTTGGATCAAAACTAGGATATTATTCTGTGTAGCTGCAAAGAGAAAAGAGAAATGAAGTCAATGGATAATGACATGGATCTGCTGAGAAAGGCTATCCAGCCGCAAAAGGTGAAGTTGTGGTTGCTTGACAAGAATCACTATACAAATTGTATTGAAAGTGTTATTTTTATTTTTTAAATTTGTTTTGACTGCTGGCAACTAAAATGGTAACTCTAGTAAAAATAGCATTCTGGAAGAAGGGGAATAGACTTATACCTTGAGCCAGTGCTTGTTATCATCAGCACAAGCATGCTATATTGTCCATAAATATATAATGTGCATATAAAAGGAGGGAATCTGTTGCTAGAACCTTCTGTGTCATGCAATAAATTGCTATGAACTATCTCTTTTAGTATTAATAGTGTACCAGACAACTTACTGTTGCTCAGTAAGATAGGAGAAAGGAGAGTGAGCCACTGCTATTATAAGCTGGCATTGCTGCAGTGAAGTCAGTGCCTTCTGATCTTGAAGGGGGCATGGAGTGAGTCCCAGATCTCCTCTGGCCCCTACTCTGGTGTAAAATGTGACCAGTTGAATTTTATACAAAAAAGGAACTTCACAACTTTCCACTGTAAAAGTTTCTCCCCAGTACAATTGTGGCTCTTGAGTAGGACAGGATTTGTTTTGTCTGTACTCCTCTCCAGAAACATCAGGGTCCAGCAGGCTGGGGGAGACCTTGTGCCTTGTCCTCGGAGGATGCTGGCTGGCTGGAGAACAGCAAGCAGCACCACAGAGAGGACTGCAGTAGCCAGCACAAGAACATCACTACATATGAGCTACAGGGGTTTCTTTAGCAGCACCCCTCAGCCACACCTCCTGCAGTGCCCCATGCTCAAATAGCTGTTGGGTGGGATGACCATGCGAATGGGAAACCTTGTCTGTGCTGCCCTGGCCTTACCCTGACTGTTTGTTTATTTCAGATATGGAGACAAAAAGAGCAGAAGCCCTCTTCAATGACAGTAAGTGAGGGCTTTTTGAGCCTGGGAAATCTCCAATTGTTTTAATTAGCATTAATAGTCTCTGTGCACTTCTGCTGGCTATTAAAAGCCTTTTCTCATCCTTCTGTGTAATGACCTTCTACTTCATACAGATGAGCTGTGTGTTTAGAAATCCTGCTCAGTCACGAGGAAGCCTTTTTTATTAGTGTCTCCTGGGATACTTAGGAAGACTGACTTGAAATAGTGGTGATGGGCTAAAAATCCCTTCTAGAAAAAGTCTACACCCACTGCTGAGTTTCCTGGTCAGGCTTTTTTTTGCAGTGAGATGCACTTTCTGTTAAAAACATCAGCAATTCTGTAAGAAAAGAACAAACAATGAGAAAAAAGCAAGTGCTGAGTGCTCTATGGAAATCCCCAGTGTTGGGCAGAGAGGAGACACGCAGGTCCTGCTCTGTAAGTCCCTGTGGCTCGCTTCTGCCTCCAGCAGTGCTGATGTGGAAGGTGGAGGATGCATCTTAAATGTAAGCCCTGCCATGTAGGAAACAGTAGACTGAGCCAGTGAGGGCTGAGCACTGTAGTATTCAGGACACTTGTTTATTTACTAGGCTGATCCAGTTGCTGGTGGTACCAGTGAGAGCTTTTACACTGGGTCTGCTTAACTGCGTATTTGGACACGCAGAGACTAAGCCATACTCCTTCATGAAAGCTAAGACATTTCAGATGACTCCTAGGTGTATGTAGTAAAACTGAGTGAGCAAGGAGGACTCCCAATTAATAAAGAAACTTAATTGCTTAGGCTAGTTGGCTGCTTTGATGTCAGGCACAGCAGCTAGCTGAAAGTATACAATAAGGTGCTAAAGACAGGAGGGTCCTTATCGCGGATTTGAGGACATTTGCTATATGAGCAGATTATCATTAGAAGCAATCTGTATTATAAATTGATTAGAATCTGTAAATAAATAGAATACTTCATCAAGTTTAATCCAGCCTGCACAGGGCAGACACTGTCCTCTGTCTCTCTGATGTAAAGTATTAGAACTGCATCTTAGAGCAGCAACTGTAGAATCTGTTTCAGATATGCCTGTCTTGGATGCTGTAGCATAACACTTTATCTCCACCTTGCTACCTGTTATTTTCCTATACACATATTAAGATTTACACCTGAACGTGTACCAGCACGTTGTTCAATTGGTGTTTTAAGGATGGCAGCCTAGCAGAGACCCCTAACACTGCCTGCAAGGGAGAGGTGCCCCAAAAGCCAGTAGGACTGGGCACATGCAGAAGAATTCAGAATAATGGCTTCCTGTGTGCTCTCAGAAACTGGGACTATGTAATTTCCTTTGGTATGCATTGGAAGGAAGGACTATAAGGAAATCTATAGAAGTTACACCAGCTTGTGATTATAATGAAAATGTGCTGATTTTGGAATGGCTAGTAGCAGAAAATAGTTCCTTATGGAAAATATAAGTCAATATAACGGGTCTACTCAAAGTATTGCTGTAGGGGTTAGATTGAGGTAGTTCATTTTAGAGATGTTTTTAAGCTTTCAGAGAAGGAAGTCAGCTTGTTTGGAGATTGAATAGTCATAAAAAGCCATCTTTGCTTACAAGTTGGGCTTCTATTAACTCTGGGAAGGTTTGATCAGTTCCTTAGCAGCAGGCTGTCAAGTAATGGAGTATTAAATGACATCAATTCTTGGGTCCATTTTAGGTGCTGGTGTTCTGAGGCACTAATGGAACTATGAATTTTTCCCTGTGTTTTGAACATTGACTGCTTAGGTGGTCAATAGCCTCATGCAGTTTTAGGACCAGTAACTGAGGATTACCAATAGCTTTCAGAAGGGAAGCATGCTAGTGCAGACAGTCTTAGCAGTTATGGTATATTCTCCAGTTTTCCCTTCATAAAAGGTGATGGTATATTCACAGTTTTGGATGAGTAGATTTAGATTTCACTGATTTCCTTCATTGTGGTTTTAAATCTCAGAACAGGGCAGACTCTACACTGAGCACATAAGCTTTGCAACATTGTATGACTTAAAAAATTTTTTTTCAAATACATGGACAGCTTTCTATCCGCTGTGTTATTGGTGCTGCTTTTGACTGTGAGGTAGTGTTAACGTAACCTTGTGCAGATCCTAGCAGGAAGGGGCAGAGGTGGCTCCAGTGCTTCACTTCTGAGGACTTCAAGGGCCCTGGAGCTGGCAGCTCTTCAGTGACATACTACCGATTTCTGCTTTGTCCCCCTCTGGGTCACTGTCTGCAGGAGACAGGCAGTGCAATGGTTTGGACCGTATTGTCACTATGCAAATAATTCTTAGCTCTGTCTCTTTTTTAATGAATTGGGATAGTCCTGTCTGTCAACTTTCCGAATGTCTAGCTGAAAGCGAGGCCTAGATGAAAACTAGTGGGTCTTGGTCCAGGTAAGATGGATTTGATGATGTTTGGATGGGAGAAGACAGCTGAAGCAGCTCTGTCCATTGAGGAAATTTCTAAAGCTACGGGGGAGCTTCAGCTGCTCCTGAATATCCTGAGTTTAATGGCTGAAAGCCATATTTTCATTTCTCTCTGGCTTTGGAGGAGAATACTTTTTGTCATGGATGCACACCGTGCTGGAGGTATCCATGCCTTTGTCATCTCTGGCTTGGATTAGCATGATGCTGTTTGCCTGAAGTCCCTCTCCAAGTCTACCTGCAGACTGCCATTTCTGCAGTGCGCAGTTGCCTCTTTCCAGGTGACATCTTGCTGGTGTAATCTGTGTGCATGTGTGGTAAAACCCCATGGCTTGGATCATTCCCACCTTAGATTTTGCCTTGTTCATGTTTTATCCTAATGACAAATTACCTGGGATGTTAAAGTTGACAATCCCTGTATTTGGGAATTGTCCTGGGTGTGTGGTGAAGGTTTTGATTCCTGATTTGGGCTGCTGACGCAGCTAAGCCTGAATGGTTGACATCATGGCTTTCCAGAATAGTCAGTTGTTCATTCAGGCTTCTAAAAGAATGGCTTGTGCATGAGGATCTCTAATTTGGGGGTCTGGTGGAAGGTATGATTTCTTGTTGATGTTTATACTGTTAGAGAACCCAGCTGGTGTATAATTTTACATGTTTTCCACAGCGATTGGCAGGCATATTTACTAAACAGAAGAAGAGCTAACACACTCCTTCTCCTTTTTGACAGTCTGTGGGTTACGGCAGAACAGATCAGTCAAGTCAATGGCAAAAGCATCATCACTGAGAATAGTTGGCGGATTGTCTTCTGCAGAGACCGGGGACTGGCCTTGGCAAGCTAGTCTGCAGTACAATAATATCCATCGCTGTGGTGCAACACTCATCAGTAATACGTGGCTTGTATCTGCAGCTCACTGCTTCAGAGAGTAAGTTCCCATCTTAGAAAGAACCTACAGCAGAATGTGTCTCGTGTATCAAGTTGTGTGGCTTTCCAGATTTCCGCCATACCCCTGAATTTCCAGGGGAACAATTTTCCGCCTTGGAGGAGAAACATCAGAGTTAAGCAGACCCATCAATTGAGTGTTTCAATGGGAAATTAAAGACCGACCCTTTGGAGCAGAACTGGCAATTACATGAGTGGAAACCAGTAGTCATTTGGCATACAGGGCAAAGAAGTGCAGGAAAGGTAATGTGACTGAAATGGCAGAGTATTTGCTTCCTGTTGTACTACATGTTTCTAAAGGTGCTCCTTTGTGTTACAACTAGGTTGCTGCTGCTGCAGGCTGCTACCAGAAGTCATAATACCCCATTCCTACCCCTCCATTCAGCCATGTGCCCCCAGCACTCCCGAGCATGGCAATTGTGAAGCTGCAGGGCATGTGAGATGGAACAGCTGACTGAAGAGATTATTAACATGTGAAAAGCGTAACAGAGATTATCAGTTTTCTAGTAGAAGAGCTTCTTCATTTGGTTACACCCTGCAGCCACATAACAGTTAGATCAGGGACAAGGAACAGGGGAGGAGTATGAGACCATGGTTGAGGAGGGAATGCAGGATTTCCCTTTTCTAGCAGCAGCCTACAATTACGTGGGGCACAGTGTTATGGACAGTGATGGATGCCTTAAGAATCTAGCCGGGAGCTGACTTGAAGGAGCTTTACATTAATGGTGCTCGCTAAGTTTAAAGTCCCAAACATTTATATTTACAGCTATATACTTACAGCACTCTTACTTTTTTCAGCATGAGTCACCCTCAGAAGTGGACTGCTACTTTTGGAGCTCTTTTGAAGCCACCAAGCTTGAAACGATCAGTCAAGACTATTATTATTCATGAAAAGTACCACTACCCAGTACATGATTATGACATTGCACTTGTGCAGCTCTCTAAACGAGTTGAGTTTACAAGTAGCATACACCGTGTTTGTCTTCCTGAGCCATCTCAGACCTTTCCATACAATATTTATGCTGTCATCACAGGCTGGGGAGCACTTACCAACGACGGTGAGTCCTGAGTCTAGCAGGTGACCTGTATGTTCTACAAACAGTGGCTCTGATCTAGTACTGAATGGATACCGCTTCTGTAGCTGTATGTTGTATGGCAGGAAGCCTAATGCCTTGTCTATAGGCAATAGGTTTGTTTAATCATAAGCAGCAGTTTCTTATTCTAAAATTAGATTGGACAAAGACAGAGCTGCAATCCACTGAAAAAGAAAATGGGAAGAAGACTGTTCTCTTTTTCCAGCCTTTCCATTTCATACTGTAAATTCTTAAGACAGGTAATCCAGCCTTGCACATGTTTATATAGCACCTAAAAAATATTCTCCCAGCCCTAGCCAGAAGCTGCAGATAACTCTGTGGGCTTTCAGGTAAATGTGCAGAGTGAGCTGTGGATGGTGACTTACCCACACTCACACCCTGATCAGGCCACTCTAAGAGTAGATTTAGCAATGGAGCCAAGACATCTTAATTTTGTATCATCTGCTCAAACTGCTAGGTAATTTGTGTTCCATGATATTATATGGAACAGGTATGAACTATATGGTTTTACACTTTGTACCATGAAATTGTTACTTCTGTCTTAATGGTACAGTTCCTAAGTGAGGCTATGAGTATAGACATTTTCCTTAAGGGCCTAACCGAGACAGATCAGTAAGTAAAACCTCCACATTAAAGCAAGTCAAGCTGGTCCTCCATAAGAGAACATTAAATGCTTTTCCCGTGTCTTAACTACTGCAAAGTAATTCTGTTGGTACGTACCCAACCTCTATTTTCCCTCAGGTCCAACTCCAAATGCTCTTCAGGAAGCAACGGTGAAACTTATTGACTCAGACACTTGTAACAGAGAAGAAGTGTATGATGGGGATATAACACCCAGGATGTTGTGTGCTGGATACTTGGAAGGAGGAGTAGATGCTTGTCAGGTAACTATAGCTGAAAATTAGAAAGGAAAACTATTTTAATGCTGACTCCAGTATCTGGTTGACCAAATCTTAAATGATAGTGTATTTGTCCTTTAAATAGGCTCCAATCAAACAAGAACTAAGTTGTAAAATGAAATAGCATTTACTACACATCATTTAGCATATAAAAACCATACTAAGAGAGCTAAATTAGATAATATTAATTTCATAACATGAAATTGAATTCATATGCTGCAACTGAGAATAGCTGCTACAAGACCATTTATTCTCATAATTTCTTGTGTGAAATCTAACAGTTTGCTTACAAACCAGAATGACAAGACATTGACAGAGATACTGAATGCTGAAATACTGAATAAGAGCTAAAAATTAAATGTCTCAAGTAGCCAAGACCAGACATCTGTACAGTTGGGAAGGAAGAAGTTTAAGAATGTAGCAGTCAAGTTGCCAGCAAACATGCACTATCACTCATTGAAATTAAATTCTGGACTTGGTCATCTTGTAACAGATCTGTTATGATATGATCTTTGGTAAGAGACTTGGATCAGTGGAAAGAAAAATGGCTGAAACAAAGAATAACTGTAAGGAAGCTAGGTGTAAATGGAATGGGAAGGATACATGTGTGGTGCAGGTTTGCCAATGTTGCAAGGAAACACTTATGTTGAAACAAAAATATTTCCATAACAACAAATTTTTTAAAAGTAATTCTGTTTAGATTATTTACAAAGAATGTATGTACTGGTTCAAATCAGACCCTTTCCAGAATCCCAGTTCTACGGATTTATGCCCAAAGCAAAACTCCCTGCAGAATAAGTCTGGGAGGCTCTGTTCCTGTCTGGCTCAGCACTGAAGAGACCTGAACAGATGGGTGCAACTGCTGCTTATTTCAGTAAAGCATTTTGGTGGAAGGTGGGGATTTGGTCTGAAACTTTACAGGTCTGCCTTTCTGCCTGTAAAGTTTCCAGTTTAACTATTTAACAGCCACGTCATGCTATTAACAGTATCTGAATTCAGCCTTTGAAAATGGCTAACATCTTAAGGAGATATTGTCTAATTAGAATGGAATCATAGAATTGTTTCGGTTGGAAGACGCCTTTAAAATCATCAAGTCCAACCATTAAGCCAGCACTGCCAGGTCACCACTAAGCCATGTCCCTCAGCAGCATATCTATACTTCTAAATAATGTCTTTTGAATACTTCCAGGGTTGGTGACTCCACCACTTCCCTGGGCAGCCTGTTCCAGTGCCGAGAAAAAGTTCCTGATGAAATCCTTTTTGAAATGTTACTGCTGCAAGTGACTAAAAGAATTGGTTGAAAGGATAGTGGTTACTGTAAAAAGAAAAAAGTTCCTGTTGTCTTAGATTGCTGTATGTATTTGTGTTTCCCTACTTTGTATGAGAAGTAAGACAAGGGAGGTGGGAAGCAAAGTTTCACATAATGGAAGAGAAGTGCTTTTTTTCTTTACTGTAAAACCACAGAAACAGGTCAGGAGGTTCCATGGCAAACAGGAAAAAGCCACAGACTTCCCACTCCAGTTTCAGAAACAGCCAGGATTCTGCACTTGGCAACTCTTGAAATACTGCTTGCTTTCTTCTCTTGTTGGACACACCCTCCTGTCTAGGGAGAAAATGATCTTTCCCTTCTGATCAATTAAATCTTTTTTCCCCTCCTCTTTCTCTAGGGGGACTCTGGGGGACCACTGGTCACTCCAGACTCTAGACTGATGTGGTACCTCGTGGGAATAGTGAGCTGGGGAGATGAATGTGCCAAACCAAATAAACCTGGAGTATACACACGAGTGACTTATTTCCGTGACTGGATTACCTCAAAAACTGGCATCTAATTCCAAAATCAAAAATGGATTTAACTAGATAGACTATGTGTAACTCATATTTTTCTGCAATTCTGAAAGGTTATTTTTTTTAGTATATATATTCCTGTGTAGTTTTGGTTGAAGGAACCTTTGCCCACAGCAAGCGCTATCTTTGCTGTCAGAGATCCTAGCCCCTTGTGAATTTATACTAAACATATGAGATTGCCTGCCTCACCTTTGAGCCTTGAAACATTATTCCTTATCAGAAATTATGAACGGACATCATTAAACTAACATTTAAAAGCCACCAATTTACATGATGTACACATACAAACATTGTCCAGGAAAAAAAAGAAATTTTATTTCAGCCATGGATGAGGTCTGAAGGTGAACCTTCTTCCTCCAGTAAAGCAAATGCTGTCACAGATGTGATTCTAGCAAAGCAAACATTGATTATTATTCTTGTTAGAAACTGTCATCTGCATAGACTGCAGCCAAGACCCTGGATGCTCACCCTGCTTGGTGGCCTGGTCAGCCAGGACTGAGGGTAGGTCCTAGCTAAGGAAAAGGAGGATTTCTGTGGCTGAAGTACAATGGAAGGGAAATAAGAAAAGCTTGACGTTCTTCTTTCAAAGCATATTTTAAACAGGAATTTTTTGTGGATTCCATGAAGTTCATGTTACTTGAAAGTGCTGTTGTGGAAGTGCTGTACCACAATACCATGCTGCTAGCTTTGTACCACTTGCCTTTTAATCTACTCTGTTCAACTCACAATATGCTTAAGATACAGAAACACAAGCTCTACCTAAATTTGTTTGTTGAAAGTGTGTCCTCACGAACAGCCCTCCTTGAAGGAAACCCATCATTTAAATTTTTGCTAAAGGAAAAGTAAATATTCACCACAAATAAACTGGGAACTACCTTTTTCATTCAAGAAATAGTGTGCTTTCCCAAGGGTGTGCCAGCCAGTGGAAACCATCTCACTGCAAAGCAAGCAATTAGTGATACTGCCTTGCTTCACTGATGGATTCATCTCTGCCGTGAATGAATATGATCCTGTTTTATGAGGCTGAAGAGTAATTTCCTATTAAAGAACAGTCCTGATAAGAACTTCAGAGTAAATGCAATCCTTGTACACTGATTAAGCACTTTTCTGTGCATGACACCTCATGGATTGCTGGTGGAAGAGGGTCCAGTGATGTGACTACTGCTGTCCTCTAGAGCCCAAGCCTTCAATATGAGGATCCAAAATGTCACTCCAGTACATGGCCACCGGACTGCTTAGGCTGTGAATGCAGGAATCACA
Source organism: Eurystomus gularis (assembly GCA_013400335.1). NCBI lineage: Eukaryota > Metazoa > Chordata > Aves > Coraciiformes > Coraciidae > Eurystomus > Eurystomus gularis. The sequence continues at coordinate 129,596 of VZZY01007353.1, read as the reverse complement.
GGAGTCTGCATGAGGCATGAAAGAAACTGCAAGACCCACAGCTGAACCTACTACAGCTGAAAATTTCTCTGAAGCATCCTGCCTCGCCTTCTGCTCAGGACTGGCTCTCTCAACCTCCCTATTGTGAAGCTCTGCGATAATCATCATCCCTGGGAATGAGATGCTCAACATTTCCGGAAAACTCACCCCTGAATTACCAGTCTGCATATGGATGGAAAAGCCCAAGTTTAATCCTCAGTGGTGGAGGAGGGGGTTGTCTTACTATTTAGGCTCCTTCTGGTCTTTCTATACATCTTTTGTATTTCAGTAAAAGACAAGGTGCCTCATCTCCAAAAGGAATCTGTGAAGATTTTACATTAGTTTTGGTCTTGAAACAGTAGTATCTTTATTCTGATTTTCCACGTCCATTATAAAATGAAAGGGATCTTGGGGCAGTTAGGAGGATAGTTAGGTGCAGCAAATCTGTTTCCTTAATTTATTGATGAAGTTTGTAATTTATGCACTTTTGAGTTGCTGCTATTTTTCAACTAAGAATTTACTCTGGGCCAGGTTCACTTACAAAATAGCAACTTCATGGAGTTCTGGATTAGGTCACCTGGAAACACTGTTTTCTTCTAGTGTTCAGATCCCCTTTTTTCTAAGGCTTCCTTTGGAAAAAAAAAAACCCAAACCACCTATTTTTTTGTGCCTCTTGTTGCTCTGAAGGTGAAATCATGACAGGTGTCCTTCCTTATAATCTGCCAATGAATTGCAATTGAAAGTAAACAGTAGTTCACTTACTTACATAGCTAAGGCTTTGTTTTGCACTTAAATCTATCTTTTTGCCTAGCAAATGGAGGGGCAACAATAAGGATGTGAGGCCCGGATTAGATACAGCCCTTATAAACTGGTTCCTACCTCACACTGCAAGTGACATGTATATATAATATCTTTAAAATGGGAAAGGCAGCCTTTATTTCAGATTTTCTCATGAGAGGCCAGGCAGCCAAAAGGTGTGTGGGAGAATGTCTACCTTACTCAGGGAGTCCTGAGCCAGCCAGATGCACTTTTCACAAATATTTTAGCAAACTGTCTGGCCTGGGTTTGTCTTATACTCCATGTCAGTGTTTTATTTATGAAAACTGTTTGTTTTCTGCCCGAGAATAAAACAAAGATAATATTGTGTAATTAAAGATTTTTAAAAACCTTTTATTATTGTTGATGTCAAGATTTAGCAAGGATTTAAATGATATAAAGGTAATATGTTTCATAACATTAAATGTATTTAAAAACAATTGCTCCTTTTTGGTCCTCTTTTTTGCTTAATAATAACCAAGCTAAAAAATGTATACGATGCAAACTAGACTAATCTTCCTTATTTTGGTATTAGACTGTTCTAAAACTGCAGCACTCTGTTCATTCCCCATCCTAGGAATTGTGTAACAGTGGTTGGAGCTTTACAAATGTTTCAATGAAGACAAGGTGAGACATCCGCTTTTCTAAAATACTCTGTGGTGAATTTCAGTTAAGCTAGTGCTATGCAAATTTGAGAATGTATCTCAAGCTTCACCCAGGAATCCACCACCTTGCTTCTGGCCTTGGAAAAAACTTGTCCTTGTAATGTGGCATTCCTGGAAACTGGCTGTAGGGAGGTCTACGCAGCTGACGTACCAATTCTCTTGAGATTTCCCAGGCAGATATAAAGCATCAAGAAATGTGTTCCAAAATTCTGGTTATTCAAATGGGATTGTTTGAGGCTTCCCCAGTGCTAATTTTCAACCTGGAGCACAAGTAGGAAAGAAATAAGAGGCTGATTGCACAAGGCCATTGCACATGTGAGGAGGTCTGCTTGAATGACATCAATCCGTCACCGGGATTCCTTATGTAAGTAAAGTAAAGCTTGTAGAAACTCCAATTCCGTATCTGCTGTTCCTGTTAACAAATTAGAAAAGCTGAGAGCCAAAAGTTATTATTTAACCCAATGAATATTTAACTGGCAACTCACAGCTTGCATTGGAGTTGCAGGTGCACGGAAAAGCTGGCTCCTGCTTTTGGAAATGTATTCATGCACCTATCAGCGCGGAATCAGTTTGGGTAATCGGTGCCCTTGTTTATCTGGATCAGGATTTTAGCAACATTGTTAACATGGTTTCTAGGAAGGTGCCACTTGCTAGAGCAGCCTTAAGTGACAAGATCCCTTGGCCCACCCCATTGGGAAGCTGGAATCCTTTTAAACATGCCAGCAAAGCACTCCTACACTGCACATTGTGTCAAAAGAGGAGACAAGGCCTTGCCAGACAGCACCTCACTCCTGCAAGAGCTGGTGCCAAGCCATTGCCTATGGCAGGATGTTTGGAAACCCACTGAAGGATGTCGATATGGATTTATGGTCATTTCTGCACCAGCCTGTGTGATAAACTGAGTTGTGTTGGCCTTAGTACTTTCAAAACCCACATTTTTAGGGAGAAAACTATTTTTAAAAAAAAGGGGTGGGGGGCAAGTGGCTGGGATTTTCCAAGCAGATAAGCAGATGGAAAGGAGATTTACAGCTATATCAGCTTCAGCTCCTTTTGGAAATACTGTCTCTAAAGATGTATTCAATACCTGCATGCAGAATGAATCTACAACAGTGCACATAAATGGCAGTTACAGAAGTTTTGGGCATGACTAGGCTCGGGTGTGGAGGTGCTGGTGTTCTGACTGCAGCCACATACTGCTCATTGCTTCAGCAAGCCAGTAAACTGGCAGCCTTGTGTTGTACCTTTTGCCCGTCTCAAAAGCTGGAGCTGACTTTAACGTGGTACAAATATGGAGTTGGGATTTCCTTTAAAATTCCTTCATTTAACCGAATTTACTAAGATTTTACAGTTATATGTATTTTTCAGAGAGAAGGCTATGAGGAAAAAGAAAAGTCAAATGGCTCCAGATCTTTCAAATTTTGCAGTCTTGGAAAATAAGAGAAAAACCTGTATATTTTTTTATTTGGTACCATCAACACAGAGGGCTCCTGAGTACACCTACTAACTGATGCGTTTGGGAAACAGGTTCTTTGGCTGCTGGGGTAAACAGAATTTGCCCATTTTTATTTGGCAATTTCTCTTAGAATGCCCATGTTCATGGTTTCACTCATGGTTAGTTAGTCTTTGTTTAATTACCACTAAACGGTTAGGTGACAATTAACCTGATGTTGCTGTTTCTCCATTTAGGCAGAAGGCTTGTCAGTATTCATTGTTACTATGCAAAAGCTGTTTCATGTGAGATGACTGCATATCAAAGTGACTCGTATCTTAAAGAATGCAACGACCAGGACAGAAAGATGGTAGGTAGCAGATACTTTTTTTTATTTTTCACAAAACATTTGATTGGTAAGTTCTTAAAAATAAGAATTGCTAGTTTAATCTTAAAAAAATTGAAGCAGGTTCATTTTTAAGGAAAGAAACCACAAAATTGAAGGTAAAAATCACTGACGAAAATAAAAATCAGCAAAGTGGCAAAACTGAGGCTGACATTTTTTGCTGTCTTTAAACTTTCCTTCACTTTTCCCCCCACCTTTTATAGCTGAGACTCCTGTTAATTCAGTTCATCTTTTACGTGCACTGCTCTTTGAAATGACTTTACTGATATAATCGAAGTAATTTTATTATTGTATTTTCTGATTTTTATGTATTATGTAAAAAAGCTACATAGCTACCAGCCTTAAATATCAATTCCTTTCCTGGTAAGGATTGCCTTCATCACCCTGAAGAACTGAGCCGCTTTCTCCCTTCATCCCATCTTTCAGTCCAGCAATTCAGGCTTCTAGTGGCCTCTAGTGGTTCTTTGAAATTTGCCCACATCTTTATTTCTGTGTGTCACAAAAAAACTGTAGAGCAGGTAAGTGCTTTCACCCTGGTCCTCCCAAAGCACAGCCCATGTTTGAACGAGCACAGTGTTGTCCAGCAACTCTTAGTCTTTTTTACTAATTGAGTACAAAAGCTGTGCGCGTTGTTGGACTGAGGTGTAAATCTTCAGGAATTCATGGAGGGCTGCTAGAACTCTGTTTGTTAGAGAGAGTTAAGTGCTCAAATAATGCATTGGATGCTCACGAAGAGGACAAACTTTGGGTCTTCTTGCACCTAGAAGTTCTCCCAAACTCAATCAAGGTAGAGAAAAGGCTTGCCTGTATTTTTTTGTGGTATACTGTAGAGTGCAGATAGTTGGCTGGGTTGTTTTTTTATCAAAATTACAAATATTTTAAAATATGAGGTGACTATTCAATAGACACTGTATTCAGTGACGTTTTTCAGTTGTTGCTTGTGCAGTACCATGAATCCCTGCCATGCTAGCTAAGATGTGCTGATGGTATAGAGAAAGATTTAAACCCGTCTCACCTACCCCAGTGATGAAGGATAACGAAAGGGAAGGTGGGGTTTAAGTTGAAGGGAGAGGAAACTGTGATGAAGGATAACGAAAGGGAAGGTGGGGTTTAAGTTGAAGGGAGAGGAAACTGGCTGATGGGAAGGGCGAAAGCACTGCTATCGTAATCAGAGTTTGGGAAACGGGAGAGAAAATAGTTATAGGAGGTGACGTTGAGTAGGTGGTGGAGGCAGAGCAATGGCTGCCATAGCTTGTTTTTTCCTGGTTAAATGCCACCAAAAAAAAAAAAAAAAGTTAAAACATTTCCACAAGCCTGTATACAATGTCGGCGTGGGATGTTCGTTGGTTTTGACCACTATTTCCCGAATCTCTACTCCTCTGCGGCCTTGGATGCTCTTTAGCATTTCAGAACTTTGCTCCCTAGCCCCTTTTAATGCGATTTTGCCTATTTTTGAGGTAGGCATCATCTTGCTGGTGCTCTCCTGCCAGATGTGGAGGTAGTCACCCCAGGAGCAGGGCTCAGAAGCGCTCCTGGATCGTCTAAACCGGTAACGCTTGAACCTAACGGGGATCTTGATTTATTTACGTATTTAACAGCAGGGTGTGTAACTTTTTGGGCAGACGGGGTGGTTCTTTTAACGCCTTACGCGTCTGCCGCTCGGCCCCAGCGAAGGGAACAAGGCCCGCCATGTCG
>VZZY01007353.1:78465-124479 GCA_013400335.1 Eurystomus gularis | reverse complement strand
CCCGGGGCAGGCCGGCCTGCCGGGTGGCGGCTCCCAGCGCCTCCAGGAGGGGAGTGCAGCCAGTCTGGCTCTGCCGGGACCCGGGGCGGGCTGGTTTCGACGCCGGTAAGCTCTGACTCGTTTTCCTCCGGTTAGCCCGGCCGGGCAGTTAGCAGTGGGTCTGAGCGTTCTCTCTCTCGCTCACGCTCTCTCTCTCTCTCTCTGCCGACTGAACAGGGAGCCCGCGTCCACCGGGATACGCCTCTGAAAACCCTGGGTAGGTGGGATGAATCCAGGCCTCCCCGCCATCCCAGCCTGCTGAACAGCGAGTAATTACTGCTGCTTCAGCCTGCGCTGACTTGGAGGTAAGAAATACTGTGAAACCGGCCCTGTGCCTTTGCTGCTCTTCGGAGCATCTTGGTCCTTCTTGGCTGCACGTCGCTTCTCAGTTTGTCCCTGGGTTACGTCCCACAGGCAGCCGAGGCTTTAAAAACCGAAGGACATTTGAAATGTAAGGACAGCTCTGGCATTAAAACTGATAGTGTTGGCTTTTAAAAGGAAACAGGTGAGTGTGTAAATGTCAAGCATCTGGTAAAGAGCTAGGACCTGGTGTTGAATGGCTTCCCAATTACATGCCTTTCTTTAAGACAGACTCAATACCAATTGAACTAAAATGAGAAATACAACTTGAATGCAGGAATACATGATGAAAACCTTGTCCTAGAGCCACTCGACAGTAGTACCACTAAGTCCCCTCTTGGAAGGAAGTGTTTTGCCTTACCTGACAGGTACACTGGCAAGAGCTCAGTGCTGTAATGGAGAATGCAGGAGGAGAACTGGGAATTGATAAATCTATTGGAAGAGCCAATGTTAAGCGGGTCTGTGGGATGCAGATGGAGAAGGTTCTCTTGTGGGTCGATCACACATCCTCATTGTTTACAAAAGGCTGTTTGGGAGGGCACACTGGTTAAGAAGGCTGTCAGCAACCACAGCAGGGGAAGCTGGGCGGTTTTATCTGGGAGAGTGGATCACCTTCCCCACCTTGGAACCACAGTTTGTGTTGGGCAGTTCTAGAGTACCTGTGCTGTTTGTGGAGGATGATTGTGGAGGAACAGAAGAGATCAGGGGTGGTTTGTCTGGGTTGTTACGAGATGGCACTGGCTTGCTTTGGAGGGAACTTCTAGTCATGTGTCCCAGGCAGTGGCTGAAATGAAGGCTTTCACCTAAGCAGGGACTGAAGCCCGTGACTCTTAGATGAGGTGTGTTGCGCTCTAGCTTGAGATCTGGGTCCTAAGATGATCTAGTAATGTTGGCATTGCTTGTCTTCAGCGCTGGTTGTGTAAGGGCACAGGAACAGCACTGAAGTGGCTGGTGGTGCAGATTGTGATGAAGGTGTCTTACATTGCCTGTCTTGTCTGTGGGCTTATGTGCAGGAGTTAGTATCCACACTGTGGAAGAGCTTAGCTGGTAAGATTTGTGGCCTGCTTCTAACTCTGTCCCTTTCTGTGGTGCTTCAGTGCTTTCTAATTCAGCCCAAAAAATCAAAAGGACCAATTTCATGTCAGAATCTTGTAGTCTCCAGGCTGTGACAGGCTGCAAGTGCTGCACTTAGAAACGGTAAAATGTTTACCAAAACCACCTGAACAGTAAGTAGCCGTTAACCTTTGGGCAGAATTGCCTTGAAAGCTGTTTTAGGGTACATCGTGCTCTCTGAGAAAACACTCCTTACTATGCCTGGGCCATTACTTTTCAGTCTCTCAGGAGAAAGGGTTGTCAGTCAAGTCTAGTTTCGCAGGCAGTTTGTAGCCAGTTGAAATAAGGTGTGTGCCTTCCCAGTAGTGATGGGAACTGATGGTCTGGGTCAAACACAGGGTCTGTTTTGCTTATCATGTGTTTGGTGGCAGTCACCTGCCAGGTCCGGAAAGCACCGATTTCCAGCCTGCATAACGTAAGAAACAAGCTGTCCAGTGGCAGTTTGCTCCTAATCCTAGTGTGTGGTTACCAGTAAGGTAATTTAACAATGAAAATGTCTTTGCCAATGACTGAAGGCCTTAATAGCACAAATTATGTTTTGTCTTAAAATCCTATCAATTGAGATCTTTGGATATTGATTTCTTCAGTTGGTTAAAACAGTAAGTTGTTTCCTAAGGATTTTCAATTAACATAGAAATAACACAGTGTAAAGAAGTATTTCTGGTCATTCAAGGATCTCCTATTTTCTCTTCAAAAGAAAGCACCGATCAGGTAGATGCAAGTTAAACAGCTTGGAGCTGTTGATATAAAATTAAATTGTACCTTTAGTAAATCTAACTGTGGCAAATACAAGAAGTAAGCCCTGAATCTCGTCAGTGGGGAAATTAATATGTTTGTCTGTATTTGGAAATAATTTATTGAAGGTTTGGGGGTTCTTGTCGCCTGGCTCATGTACCTTTTACCTGTGTACATGCTGTGGTGTTCTATATGCTTCTTAATGTTCAAAGCAATTACAATGTAACATCACTTTCTGTGGTTTTTCTTCTTCTATTGAAGAATTGAGTGGGGTGGGAAGCAGGGGCCAACTGTAGAATTGCATCCAATGTAACCAGGTTATTTCTTTTTGTAACCCTTCTAGCCTAAGTAAATCAGACCACATCATGGCTGCAGACTCTATGGAAATTGATGATGCGTTGTATAGGTAAGAGTATCTGTTTAAGCTGGGAATAGCTGGAGATACTTGGCATGGCAATAGTTCAGAGAGCCTGTAGTGGAGTAAATGGTATCCCTGGAAAAATGTGGGATGAAAAGCTTCTTTATGTTAAAAAAAAAAAAAAATCACCTGTATGGTGAACAAACAAGGCTTCTTTTTAATTAAGCACAATCCTCATTATGTTGTATGTGTCATTTTCCTTTTTGGCACTAGTCTTATGAAAAATCATACTTTTCCTTGGTGGAAAGGTGGTAGTTAGAATGGTTTAAGTTGTATTGTATAGTTGGAAAATAAGAGTCTTTCAGAGCTCAGGGTCTGACTACAAAAGTTGCTGCACCTGCTGGTTTGAAGACTTCTGGTAACAAAGAAATTCTTTAACCTGCTTGTGTTGTCAATAGTTAATTGCAAAAACCTAATATCCTGAATAGGTTTTGCACTGATTTACAATTAGAAATTATTTCTCTTCTCTAAAAACTGGCACTGAAAAGGTCTGCACTAAATGCATTTTACTGTTTGGATGGTGAGTTCACATATTGCGTTTGATAAAGCACTATGCAGTTCAGATACATACATGTTATGTCCTCAGTTGCTTGTTGAATGGAGGGCTAGTAAATGGAACTGCACGCATGCCACTAGCAGCACACATTCATCTGCAGAACTTGGTGTTGTGGATTAGAAACTGAGATGGTAGAATAACTGAAAATAGTTGAACTTTTTTGGAAATGACTGGGGATTCTTGACTTGCTTTTGTATGCTCTTGATGTTGTTTGTATCTTGCTTTGATCTGAATTTGTCTTTACTGTAGCCGCCAGAGGTATGTTCTTGGAGACACAGCAATGCAGAAGATGGCTCAGTCCCACGTGTTCCTGAGTGGTATAGGTGGTCTGGGTGTGGAGATTGGTAAGTTAGGTAACATTCATTTAAGCAGACACACGTGTATGTAAACATATTGTCTCAGAATACTTGTAAAGCTTATTTTAGATGTAATAAGTGTGTCTGAAGTATCTGAGTGAACTCATATGGGCATGATGCATATGAGTAACATAGCAGATGCAGGAAGGATCCTGGACTTCTCTCTAGTAAGCTTTTATACTAGAATAGCATTTCAAATTTTACTTTAAAATATGCTTTCATGGGCCAGATTACCCAAAATCTTGTGTCTTGGGTGAAGGTTGAGGGTGGATAATCCAACTTATTCCTTTAGGCATCAGCATCAATGAATGTAACACAGGAACAGCTACAGCTCAAGGTATCCCTATGTAGGAAACAGTGGGATGGGAGGTAGGAGAACAGATGCAATTTGGTGAAAAATGCACCTGGCGCAAGAGACTCCTTAACAACTTCTCTCACTCTTTGAGCAAGACTTGTCTTAACTGGTTCTTACCTGGGTTACCTTTCAGTAAGCCTTTAATGTAACTCCACTAGATGCCAGAAGAGAATCTTGGGGTTTTGCAGTTCATTGCCATTCGTGTCTCTATAATCATGCTTGTGGGATGAACAGCTGACGTGACAAATGCAGAGAGCCTTTCTAACCTTGCTTATGTTACTCTTCTTTCGCTGGTGCTGTAGAATGCTTGAGCCAAATTTAAAAGAAAACATACCCTTAAGCTGTGAAGTTCTTAGCAATGACATACTGTTGTTGTCCACCCACATAACCATTCAGTTACCAATTTGCAAGAAATCTGACACAGTCCCTCTCTCTTTCTGTTTTTTTTCAGCCAAAAATATAATTCTGGCTGGTGTAAAGGTATGTAAAACAGTTCTGTTGTTGGGCGTTCTTGGTGAGCAGGAGAAAAAGGGACACGGTGCTAGGTAGCTAATCTTAAGTTTCTGAAACTGTCTTTCAGTAGAAGGATTACAGAACGTTTGAGGTCCTGGGTGTGAAAAGTTAATCATTATCCAGATTCTAGTAGAACAGTCAGAGTCTTGCATTAATGCCCACTGCGCTCTGAAATACGTCATGTAGTATTTTAGCCAGCTGCTGATCAGATGTTGAATCCTTTTGTACAAAGTGGCCTCTCCTAAATGGAGCAGTATAAACTCAAAAGCCAAACTATTCAAAATATGTTATCCTGTTCCATCATCCATCAGAATCCTTTTGTGTAGGTGTTAGGGTGGTTGGGTGTTTTAATCCAGCAACAGCTTTTGTGCTGCTGGGATTAATTTTATTAGAGAGAAACCTTTTAAAACTGTTTCTTCCAATAGTAAAAAACCCTTGTTTGTAGTTTTGGGCATCCATTAATTTACAGATCACAATTGCCTCTTAATTGCAGTGTGGCAAAAATCATCCTTGGTATTTAAATGCTCTTATCACTGCAAGCTGGGAGGAAAATGCTTCATGAAATGCATATTGCAGGTGTGTTTCTGTTTCTCAAATAGTAAGAGTTTTCCTGGAAAAGAGGTTGGAGAAGCTTGTTCTTCTGCAGTGCTAATCCTCCAGCATTGTATGTGGGGCTTAATCCATCATTTTGGGTGCTATGACCATGTATGCCTCTTCCAGTAAATGCTTTTTGCTGAACTTTCTTAGGCTCTTACAGTTCATGACACCAAGCAGTGCACGAAATGGGACTTGGGGATCAACTTCTTCATCCATGAAGATGATATTGCCAGTCAAAGGAACAGGTTGGTGACGTCTTTGGAATGAGGGAGGACTGAGCTTGACTAGGAGTAACAGTTTCATCAACGGCAAAAATGGCAGTTTGTTGTCCAAGAGCTGCTCATACATATCAAATACTTGTTAAGCCCTTTCTCTGGAGTTACTGGCTTTGAGTACAGTGCCCAAGTATTAGGGGAAGCCTGGGTTGGGACTAGAGTTCTGTCTGAGTCAAACGTCTCAGTTCTTGCAGTTGGGAGTTTGTAATGTAAATTTAATAGTGGAGGCAAGGGTGCGTTTCTTCTTTTGGTCTTTCTCAGCCACCTGTGTGAGACTAGAAAACAGTCATGACCCCAGACCATCAGTAAGTCCCGTTGTACATTAGGCTGGATTGTTTTCCTCAGACCTGCCAGGTATTAAAGTGTAAATAAATGCATTGGTGATTGTTGTCAGGAGACTTCCTGAGGGACTCTTGTAGGGCACGTGTGGTATGAAATTCTATATTGAAAATACAATTTTGTAGATGCATAAAAAGCTTGAAAGTTGCTATTCTTTCAGGGCTGAAGCTACACTTCATCGTATTGCAGAACTCAATCCGTATGTCCATGTAGCAGCATCTACTGTGCCACTAAATGAAACCACAGATCTGTCTTTCCTAAAGCAGTACCAGGTATGTCATTCTTAAAGCAGTTGTATGTGCTGTTTTTCTCAGAGCATTTTTTTTTTGTTTTAAGTAAATAAAATGAAAACAAACTTTCAAGTACATTTTGAGATGATGTAAAGAAATAATTAGGTCTTGTATTTGGACTAATGAAATGGTTATGCTTATTTCTTTCAAGGCTAAAACAGTGGGTTTGCATTCCTAGGACTTTCTTATGATACTTATTATGTAATTGACTATGACAATAAATAGCTAAGTGAGATTGCCATATAATTTTTTGTTTGTTTTTTTTTTGTTCCAAGTTGAAACTGACAGTTTTTGTACCTACATAGAATCATGGAATGGTTTGGGTTGAAGAGGCCTTAAAGATCATCTAGTTCCAAACCCCATGCCATGGGCAGGGACACCTCCCACAAAACCAGGTTGCTTAAAGCCCCATCCAACCTGGCCTTGAGCGCTTCCAGGGATGGGGCATCTAGAACCTCCCTGGGCAACCTGTTCCAGTGACTCACCACCTTCTGAGTGAAGAATTTCTTCCTTACCTCCTAATCTAAATCTCACCTCCTCCAGTTTGAAGCCATTACCCCTCGTCCTATCACTACAAGCCCTTGTAAAAAGTCCCTCCCCAGCTTTCTTGTAGGCCCCATATACATAGCACAGATCTTCTACCGATATTGTGTGCTGTGTTCCAGGCAGTAGAAACTCCAGGCTACGTAATTAGAAAGATCATTTATGTATGTATCTAATGAAACGTAAGCTCCTCTGTGGTGGAGTGAGGATGTTTTCAGTTTTCAGTCAGCTGTCTCCTGCCTGTGTGCATGGCTCAGTCTGAGCTGGGAACTTTTACTGTGTGGCTGTCTGTTATCTCCAAACTCACCGAGTTTCTGAATGTCCTAGCCATAATAAGCCATGTATAATTGAACGGAATGTGGTGCATATGCTTTGTAGCCCGATACTATCCTAAACTTTAAAAGAATGCTTTCAGAAATTGTATGTTTGCAGTTTGATGATCACCAGTACTTGAAGCTTGTACAGATTTTGGTGTGCACTGATGAGTATCAATTGTGTTTGTTTTACTAACTCTAATCTTAACGTTCAAGATCTACACTTTCTCTGAGATTATCCATAACTGTTTTCGTATGTATTCTAATTAGGTTTTGAGTTTCACAGCTGCAGTAAAAGAGAAAGAGTGAGAATTTGCTGTTCCTGCTCTTGCTCATCTTGTTTTCAGAACTTGTGAAGCAGTAACCCATCTGTTCTAATGTGCAATGAGAAAACTGACTTGAGACTACTTACACTGTTATGGGGGGCGAGGGGCAGGAGTCAGGTCACCGGAGTAACTTGCTGTTAATACACTTTTTCCATAGCCTGAAGATGTTACAGAATCACAGAATCACAGAATTTATATGGTTGGAAAGGACCTCCAGGGTCATCAAGTCCAACCTTCTCCTAGCATCACTCTAACCGCTACACCACTACACCAAATCCTCTCTAACCACTACACCATATCCTCAAGCACTGCATCTATTCGTTCCTTATGTTGATTGCTTTTGGTGTTTTAGATTTATTTCTCTTCTTGTTCACAGTGTGTCATATTGACTGAAGTAAGTCTGTTGCTGCAGAAGAAGATTAACGACTTCTGTCATGCTCAGCAGCCACCTATTAAGGTAATAGAAAAAATTAAACACGTGCTTAATCCATACCTTGAGAGTTCTGGACCTCACACTTGTTCTATCCAGAAATGGATTAAGCTGGTTATAAGGCATATAGTTCTATGCAGGTGGCGTGTTGATGGAGCAGTATGAATTTGGGACTACGATGCTGCTGCTCCGTACTTGTGTCTGGTGTTGTCTGGACACCAGCCCAGATAACTATAGCTTGGTTCTTAACAAACAAACAAACAAAAACCCCCAAAGTTCTTTTAAGTGTTTTCACTGTTAACTCATAATTGGTCTGAAAGAACGTGTTGAGACAGAAAGTATTAATAGTAGAAATGGCAGTGGTGCACTGCCATTATTGCATGATTACTGGGTTTTGTTTAAGGGTTCAGAAATACTCATGCAAGTTCAAAGTCAGTCACGAACGCTGTGCTGTATAGTCAGTGGCCTGGGTGCACATGACATGTTTCCACTGTAGAAGTTAAACCTGCTGGCCTTTGACAAGGTTGAATGTGAGAGGTTATTCCGTTGGTTTGTGCTGTTTTAGGGACACTCCTCATTTTTACTTTCTCTTGTAGTTCATCAGTGCAGATGTGTATGGAATATGTTCACGTTTGTTTTGTGACTTTGGTGATGAATTTGAAGTGCTGGATACGACAGGAGAGGAGCCAAAGGAGATCTTCATTTCAAATATAACACAGGTAAAGGATAGAAATCGTTGTGCTGCTTTAATTTGATTTTTTTTTTGAATGGCTTATTATTTTCTATGTGACGAAGCAGAGAATTTCAGCAGCCTGCTAAGCAGTTGAAAATTGGCAGTATAGCAGAGGCAAAAAAAGTCACTTCATTCTTCTCTTGATCAAGAACAGTCACAGATAACTTGCTAACACATAGAGCACGCTGATGCCTCCTGGTCATTACTTTCAATGTGACGTCACTAACTGAGTCTTTGAGAGAGAGAGAGAGAAAGAAATGAGGAGATCTAGAGAGAAGAGGTCATAAGTGCAGGAATAGGTGAAGTCTTCTAAGGAGACCCTGAAATAGGCACGAAAATACCCCTTTTTTATGAGAAACAGCAGCATATATAGAGTAGTATTGACTACTGGAATGATCAAGGGGATTGAGAGCCTGGTTTGAAAAGAAATTTAAGGGTTTGCTTTAACCTACCAAAGCAGAGGCGACGAGAAGAGGATATTACCACTAAAACTTCCAGTGCAGAATGTTAGAGAGGACGTCCATTTGATCTTTGTTTTATAAATGGAAAAGACTTTGGCTCCTTCTTTCAGCTCTGGAAGTCCAGACTATAACCTCCCTCATCCAGTACCAAGTCTTTTGTCAAATCTCCAGTCTAGATGTAATACTAACCAAACTAGAAGGTTTGTATAGCAAGTTGGGTTTGATCTCAATTAAAGCTCACAATGTGATGATTTGGGTAGCCTGTTCTTTGGTATCGTTAAAAGGGAATGGATGATGTGATTGTTCTTATTAATTACATAAAGAGTACACCGTTATGTTTCATGGCTTGTGCTGGCTGCCTGCTAAGTCAAGGAATAAATATATATCTGTATAGATGTCCTGTGGTTCATAATGAGATACTTGGGTTCACTTGTGGCTTGCTTCCACTGTCTGAAGTTTAAAACTTACCAGAATTACAACTCAATACCAGAACCACCATCAGGTGGCTGTTCTTGTCCTGTGGACAGGGTCAAGGTGGCATTCTGTCCCTAAATTTTGGAAGAATTTTCTCTGGTCAACTCCCTTGCCATTCTCTACATCACAGAGACTGTAGTCTACTGTAATTAAGTTTTATGCTTTGTAAATGAGATCTGTAGAATATTGGGAGCTCAGGAAGGGATGTCAGGAGACTTTACAGGCCAGGCATGCTTGCAGATACACTACATTACAGCCTGAGCTGCACCACAAGGTCTCGGTGAGCTGTCCTCAGACTGCAGTGGTCTGTGTGTGCCTGTGAGGTTGGCATGACTTTCTGTAACAGGATGAGAAGTTGTCTGAGATTCCTGAAGGTATAAGCTTGTTTGTTTGTGTTCTGCTTGAGACTGTGGCTTTCCTGTATTTAAGGATGTCCAGCTTTGTAAGCTTCCCAGCCTTCAAGAATGAGTTTCAGGTGTCTTTCTTTAAGAAGGTCAAATGGAAAGGAAGCAGGGAGTAATAAGGACCATTCATGGTTTACATACATGGTTTAACAAAGCCAAGTGCCGGGTCCTGCACTTTGGTCACAACAACCCCCAGCAACGCTCCAGGCTTGGGGAGGAGTGGCTGGAGAGCTGCCTGGCGGAAAAGGACCTGGGGGTGCTGGTGGACAGCCGGCTGAACATGAGCCAGCAGTGTGCCCAGGTGGCCAAGAAGGCCAACGGCATCCTGGCCTGTATCAGAAACGGTGTGACCAGCAGGAGTAGGGAGGTGATTGTGCCCCTGTACTCGGCACTCGTGAGACCGCACCTTGAGTACTGTGTCCAGTTTTGGTCACCACAGTACAAGAAGGACATTGAGGTGCTAGAGCGGGTACAGAGAAGGGCAACAAAGCTGGTGAAAGGGCTGGAGAGCATGCCCTGTGAAGAGTGGCTGAGGGAATTGGGCTTGTTTAGAGAAGAGGAGGCTGAGAGGAGACCTCATTGCCCTCTACAACTACCTAAAAGGAGGTTGTAGCGAGGCTGGTGTTGGTCTCTTCTCTCAAATTAGTAATGATAGGACGAGGGGAAATGGCCTCAAGTTGCATCAGGGGAGGTTTAGATTAGATATTAGGAAGAAGTTCTTCACTGAGAGGGTAGTTAGGCACTGGAGTAGACTGCCCAGGGAGGTGGTGGAGTCACCATCCCTGGAGGTGTTTAAAGAATGAATAGATGCAGCGCTTGAGGATATGGTGTAGTGGTTAGAGAGATGCTAGGACAAAGGTTGGACTTGGCGACCCTGGAGGTCCTTTCCAGCCATAATGATTCTGTGATTCTGTGATATGAGACTTTATTTCTTAATGTCTGTGGAAAATGTTCTTGTACACATAATATATTTTTTGTTTGGAAAAAGGATATACATTTGCTACCGCTTCAGAACAGAACAATAAATTTGACTGCTAAGAACTAACAAATGCCATTTTCTAACATACTGAGAACTGTAAAAGGGAAAAATGAGAAAGTCTGTGTCACAAAAACACTGTTAAACTGAAAATAACAGAACTGTAAAAGTTGTTATGGGTAACTCTCTTGTTATGGCAGAAGTGAGGTGCTAAAAGTTTTAGAGGCTGCAGTTTCAATACGCAAAAAGCTACATGTCTACTGTAAAGCATGACTCCTCTACACAAAACACTTTCCTCCTTCCTAACTCTTCCGTTTTTGCTTTTAGTCAAATCCTGGTATTGTCACTTGCCTTGAAAATCATCCACACAGGCTTGAAACTGGACAGTTCATAACCTTTCGGGAAGTTAATGGAATGTCCTGCTTAAATGGATCCACACACCAAATAACAGGTAAACTGTTGCTGACTCATTTGCAGGGTATTTTTTTTTTGCCTATTTTATAGAATCATAGAATCATTTAGGATGGAAAAGACCTCTAAGATCATCAAGTCCAACCATCAGCCCAGCACTGCCATATCCACCAAACCATATCCTGAAGATTTTAGCTCACTCTAGCCAGAGGAGTGCAGGGTTGTGCAGACCTCCACTGAGCTTGTACAAAAAAATTTGCTTTCTCATGCAAAGGTCTTCCTGGTATTGGTTTGACTACAATTCCATTTAGTAAAGTCTTTCCAAACTCATCTTCTTTTTAAGAAACAGTGGAAACTCCCAGGTAGTACAAACTAGTTGGCAGCCTCTGAGGTTATCGTCATTAGTTTGCTGACAAAATTGTTTTGTTTTTTTGGATAGTCCCATAATGCCTGTGCTTCTGTCACAGTTTTGGACTAAATTAACACCACTTTTTATGTCACTGCCTTGTGGTTTTTTGGGTGACAACTTAAGTGTACAAGGATGCATTGACATCACTCTGTTTCTAAGCATGCTTTTGAAGTGATTCTTATTATTTGTGTTTAACCCTGCTTTGTTCTGGATCATGCACATCTCAATGCACACTACTTGGTTCTCAAACCTGAATACCTTCCTTTGTCTGGAGCAGAAGAGAGAGGGGATGTGGGGTGGAGTTGTGGAGGGTTTTTTGTTTCTTTGGTTTGTTGTCTGAGATGAAAACAGTACCCTTGAAACATGATTGAGTTTGTTTTCTCTGGACCCTTTTGTGTTGCTAGTGCTGATGCTGTGGTCAGTTCCTTCCCCAGCTTTTGGTTTCATTTTTCCATGAATTAACAGATTTTGTGCCTTTTTACTTTATCTGAATGATACTCCAGGTGGTATGAGAGGAAAATGTGATTTAAATGCTCCCGCTCTCTTTTTTGATTGCCTGTTGTTCTAGTCATGGGCCTAAATCCTCCTCTGAGCAGTATACTGGGCACTGCTGTGCACAGTCTAGATGAGAGTGAGAGTGATGTCATTTTTGTTACAGAGCCGTGGTTGTCAGAATTCTCGTTCAGTCTGTTGCCACTTTAAAAAAGCTTATTTCGTAACAGATCATGTGAAACTAATACTTTAGCCCAGAAAGTGGCGGAGAGGGACAATCCTGTCAGGAAGATCAGCTGTGTTTATGCATTCAAAGCACGGTTGCGCACTACAAAATGAAAAAGCTCTGACAAAACACCGCTTTATTGTATACGGAATTGTAGTACCCAATGACACTTTTAATTATCAGTCACTGTTTATTCTCTTCTCTCTTCAGTGGTGTCACCTTATTCCTTCAGCATTGGCGATACATCAGATATGGAGCCTTACTTACATGGAGGCATAGCTGTCCAAGTGAAGGCGCCCAAGATGTTTTACTTTGTAAGTGTGTGCTTGACGTAACCAGGTTCTTGAGTGTTAATGGTCTGAGCACTGTAAGCAGAGTTCAGCAGATACACGATTTGGTTACTTGTGATTTGGGTTGACACTAATTTTATTGGGTAAGATAGTGACACCGATGTGCTAAACCATAAAGAATTGGAAATACTACAAAGTTACCTGCTAGTGTAGAGGGAAAAATAAGAAATTTATGGGCAGCCTGTCCCTGTACTGCTGGGAACTCCACGGAGGTCTGCAAATGTGTGGTTTCCTGGTGGCATCCTGAGAAGAGACAGTTGGATGAGCTTGTGTAAGAGGGATTACAAGCAGCCTGGTGCTGTGAGCCTTTTTGGGCCCGCAGCAAGTACATTCTAACTGCCTCAGACATTCTCCTGAAAAGGTGTGAGTGAGGACCAGCTGCTTCTGATAGTTGAGTCCATGGCTTGGTATCTTGTCTCTGTGAAGCAGTAGCTTCCTGTTCTTCCTGCGTGGGGAGGTTCTACAAGCAAACAGCCAGTTGCCTTTAAAATCTCTAGTAACTGACCTCAGACCAGTTTAAGAGATGGGTCTTGCCTCTGGGATGTGAAGCATCTCTCTGACCATTTTTGATTGACAAAACTTGCAGTAGATTATTCTAATGCCGCAGAAGATGCAGAAAATAATAATGTCAAGTGTAACAGCAATGCTAGTGAGAAAGGATATTTGGTTCTTTGTTTCTCCAGGAAGAGCATTGTTTTGGCAGGTAGCAGTGACTGCCATGTCCTTAAACCAGTGTGTCGTTATCATGAATTCTATTTTTCCAGGAACGGTTGGAGAAGCAGATAACAAATCCATTATGCCTTGTTGCGGATTTTAGCAAGCCTGAGGTAATTAGCATTTGGGGATTTTGGCATCAGTGCTTTCATGTTAAAACTACATGGAATGTAACCCGCAGCTTTGTGTGTAGAACAATATCACTTCCTAACTCTGTTCTGTACTAGTTAAATAGGAGTTTAAACCATGCAATAAGAGCGAAGTATCAGTTTGTGTGGTCACACGGAATACACATTACGGCTTACATCACTATAGAGGCTTGTTATCCATGATTTGCGCCAAGTTTGTTGTAAGTCTGTAGTTCAGCCACCTCTGCTGTTTAAAATCTCAGTTTTTGATAAGTCTTTAATTCATGGGAATGTAAATTTTGCAAGTGAAACAATGATTTTTCCTATATTTAATTATGTTTGCTTGATAACAATCACGCTGGCATCAAAGCTGGAATAATTATAAAAAGGTGATCATAGGCTGGTTGGTAACTGGAGTTACCAGTGTAAGAATAACTTTTTTTTAATGATTCAGAGACATTTTTAAAATCTGAGAGGAAACTAGCAGTGTTTGCCTCTAACACAACTTTAGTTAAGTATTATGGGCATGCAAGGCAGGTAAGTCTTGGATTCATTAAAATCTTAAACCAGAATAAAAAACCAACTCTTTTTGTTTGCTTGTTTGATAATGTGAGCTCTGACTTGCCTGTTCAGATTTTCCACTTCTGACTCAATGCTGGGCTTTGATGTTGGTGTTTGGCAAAATGCAATGCATTCTAATGTGTAGTGAAAAGAAGATTGCCACATTTCCCAGTTCCAGTGCTAAATTCTTTTGGGGACTTAGTTAGACTTAGCTGAAGTGGGTGCTGAACATGTGTTACCACTGAGTAATACTTTTATAATCTCAGTTTGTAAAAACATTAAAGAGTTTCAAATTCATGTTTTAATGCTAATTTAAAATGTTTTTGGAGTGGTAT
Source organism: Eurystomus gularis (assembly GCA_013400335.1). Classification (NCBI taxonomy): domain Eukaryota; kingdom Metazoa; phylum Chordata; class Aves; order Coraciiformes; family Coraciidae; genus Eurystomus; species Eurystomus gularis. The sequence continues at coordinate 110,246 of VZZY01007353.1, read as the reverse complement.
GGTTAAGCAACAAGGAAGTGAAATGGTAACTGAATTCATTTAGTTGTTTTTCTACCCTCGATTTTCTTGCATTTGTAGCCAATCAACAGCTATTGTTGTCTTAACAGGCACCTTTGCAGATCCATGTTGCCATGCTTGCCTTGAACCACTTCCAGGAGAACTTTGGTCGTGGACCAAACATTGGGTAATGCAGCAGTCTTGTATTTCCTCAGCCTGGAACCCGAGAGATGTCTCCTTTTATTGTGGTTACTGGTTTGATGTGCAGCAGGGTACCTTGTTGATGTGGTGCTTAATAGACCACATAGAAATGAAAAGTTGAAATTGAAATGAAAAATATTGCCCAGTGCATGTCTGGGTTCATAACAGGGCTTTCCCAGTATAGCAATGGCACTTTCTGAGCCCCGGTACACAGAAAATGCTTCTGGGGGAAGTCCTTCTCTGTCAAAAGTTTTTTCACATTGTGAGGTTAATACGGAAAAGTTGTTTCAGTGATTCCTAAATTATCCTGTAGCTTATGGATTTAAATTTAAGAAGAAGAAGAAAAAAGGTCTGTAGGGTTTGTTTAACATTTTCAGTATTTTTTTTTTCAGTTGTAGTTCTTGATGTGCATAATTTTGAGTTAAATGAGACAAAACTACTTATAAAGTGCAAAACTTAAGACTGGACTTGCACTTGGGCTTCTCTACTGAGACTCCTGTTCTTGAGCTGACCGTAACATTTAGAAATGCATCTTTTAATGCTCACTGTTGAAGCCAATATAAATTTCCAGGCTCTTCCTACTGTATCCAGTGTTGGTTTTTTTGCCATTGATTGTGTTTCTGATAGGAGTCTGGAATGTTTAAGTGGTCATTATTGTTTCTACCCTGGTGTCTAGATGCCTTCAAGATGCTGAGGAAATGCTGAAAATAGCCATGTCTATAAGTGAAACACTGGAAAACAAAGTGAGTAAGGAATCATTGTCATTGTGAGTCACTTTTGATGCATTCATTTACTTGCCTAAAGAACGGGCTTTAGTTGTTGGACCTTGTTCTGGTCTTTGTAGCTTTAGATGGATCAGCTGCCTTTCTGAAGGCTAAGTGAAGAAACAGATGGGGGTTTCAGCATGGGTTCAACCAAACGTTCACCTGACATGAAGGCTGAATCCTGTGGCTATGCAGATCTGCTTTTTAGATAAATGCATATTACAAGTACAGGGTACACCGTGATTCTCTCTTGGCTGGAAATCTGTCTATCGGAAATTTACTATCAGAGTGAAATAACTTCTGTTGTTTACTGAAGAGCAATAATCTATAAAACTGTCAAGCACTGACTGGCTCAACTGAAGGGATGAATCTGTTGTAATAATGTCTTATTTTTTAGCCTCAGGTGAATGGAGATGTGGTGAAATGGCTGTCTAGGACTGCTCAGGGATTTCTGGCTCCTCTGGCTGCAGCAGTGGGTGGAGTTGCTAGCCAGGAAGTCTTGAAAGCAGTAACAGGAAAATTTTCTCCATTGCAACAGTGGGTAAGGCTGGCTTTGGTTTTGGATTGTTGTTTTGACAGTGATGTTATGAATCACAGTGTGTAAATGTTGCATTATCAAAATAGCCTGAACAACCTCTATAGCAAGGGGGCTGAAAAAATACAGTATTTTTTAATGTACAATAAAAGTGCAGCAAATTTTAGTTAAAATTTTCGTATTTTAAGTTCAGGCATCACATTCTTTCTTCCCCACAAGCAAGCAAAGCATTGGCCTGTCTGTGTATGGCTGTGAAGGTGTGATATAGTCTAGATGCCAGTTTAAGCTACTGCACCAAAGAGCAGTGCTTTCAGACTCTTGCGATAAGTGTTAGAATAAAGGTAGATTAAAAAACGTCACGCTCTAATTTGGAGAGGGAACATACCTGTCAGAAGTCAAAAGCTTGCAGCTTGTGTTTCAGTGAGCTTTTTTTCCCCATCTGTGTCCAGGTGCTTTTTTCTGTCCACTAAAATTGAGAAGTGAACTGCAGGAAACTGAATGCTGTATAATCTTTCACTGACAGTGAAAACCTATTGCTTCTAAATTTTTAGGCTCTATTGTACATAGAAAATATTTACTTTGTTTTTAAAATGAAAATCACATTAATGTTTTTCCAAAGTTTTTATTGTTTGTTTTTTTTTTAACAGCTATATATAGATATGTTAGACATTGTAACACCTCTAGAAAAGATGGACTCTGAGGAATTTCTCCCACGGTAAATATGACTATAATCCCCTGTTTTATGAACTGTTCATGTCCGAGTCTCAAGCAGACATAGATAATGTCTTTTAAAGTCAGTTCAGTGCCATTTGCTGGAGGGGCAGGTGTGAGGTTGAGATGTGTGTCCTATTTGAGCATGGGGGGAATAGGAATGATAGGGGAGTCACTCTGATTTTCTTAGTTCATGTCAAAGTGCAGTTCGGCATGAATGATACTACCATGATAAGTAGCAACTTACTAGTCTTCTGGTTTTGTCTCCTGTGCCTGCATAGAGGAGACAGGTATGATGCCTTGAGGGCCTGTATTGGAGACTCTCTGTGCCAGAAGCTGCATGAGCTGAATGTTTTCTTGGTGAGTATGACTGGCACTGTTTGACTTTTTGCAAGTGCTTTGTTGATACAGCTAACGTCCATTGTCCTCAAAATAATAAGGACGATCATGTGTGCCGCTGCAGGGTAAGTGGTCCAGAACTGTAATGGGACTTGTCTTCGTGGCTTTCACTTACATTTCTGACTCTAAAAATGTCGCTTTCTTTAGGTTGGCTGTGGAGCGATAGGCTGTGAAATGCTAAAAAACTTTGCACTTCTTGGTGTCGGTACCGGGCAAGACAAAGGGTTGGTAAGTCACCTGTTAAGCTCACTTTGCTTATTGAAAAGTAAGGTGCCAAGGAATAATTAAATAATTAGCCTATTTAAAAGTCTAAGCCTTATTTCAGGTTGATCTCTGTGCAGAGGGTAAAAGGCCTCAGCATAGAGTGGAATTAGTGTGCGTTTAGAAGCAGAACACACTTGGAGCAGTCTTGCTGTATTTTGATTTTAAAACAGAATTTAATCAGTCAGCACAGGCAGAGCTGTTAGCCACAGTGGGTGCCAACAGGAGTGCTTTGTTTTAACAAATGTCTGTAGAGATTTCATCAAGATTATTGCTTAGTGCTACACTTAAATGGTAACTTCAGCTGTTGCTTTTGCCCCTTCTGACTTAGGTTACAGTTACAGATCCAGACTTGATAGAGAAATCCAACCTGAACAGGCAGTTTCTTTTTCGACCGCATCACATACAGGTAGGCTTTCTTGTTTGGTAAGCTTTCTGGCCTATAGTTTGGTTTCCCTGTCCTGTGTCCTCTCCGAGAGCTGAACTTGGGAGTGTGTGTGCTTCTGTCCAGAAAAGAATTGAAGGCTGTAGTGAAATCCAGTAAATTTTAAAACAATACCTAGAACTATGTTGGTATCCCACTTATCACTAGTATAGTTGGGTAAAATTGGCTAGTCTGAAGTTAATTTTTACTGGTGTCTTTGGCTAATGTAATCTCTTGAACTTGAGAATCAGATGAGGAATGTTGTGTTGCGTAAGAAGCTGCCATGGGTTAATGCTCCAGAAGTGCTTTACTACAGCATTGACATTCACGGAGAGCAAAAAATAGACAGCACTGGCAGGAGAGTGTTCTCTATAGAAGAGCTACTGCTTATACAGCTTGATGAAAGTTGCTAGTTGCTATCTTTTGACTTAATTCAGTCTTCATTAAGCTGGTAAATAGCTTGGCAAAAAAAATGTACATTCAATAAATGCGTGATACAGATTCTTCTCCTTAGAAGTGGAGACAATATCCCTGTACTTGCAAATGCAGCAGAAAAAGGTGGCTCAGATCTTGACAGCAATGGAGAAAAGTGATTCCCCTGCCCAAAACCCAGCAACTGTGTTTTCTGCCTCCTGTTTGTCTAAAAAATCTGGGAGGAAATTACATTTTGGATCATTAGATAAATGGATTGTGAACTTTCAGGAGCCACGCTGTCTTGAGTTCTGCTCTTCTAAGTGCTGATCCCCAGGTAACTGAATGTAGTATGGTCAGAAGCGTCAGGCAGGTTAAGAACTCTGTTTCAGTTTAGCTTCTGAAATTGGCTTTCTGTGTACTGCCTTGCAGTAATGTGATTATTCACAGGTATTTTATGTCTGTGCTGCATAGACACAGTCACAATAATTAATGGGTTTATCCTCTGACGGTCATGAACTGCTTCTTTCTTACGGCATTTTGAGAGCCCGAGAGGCAGCACGTGGCATCAGTTTCAGTTACTGGGTACCATTTAAGTACTTTCACATTGTGATCTTTGACACGCTACTTTAAAAATAGAACTAGATTAATAAGATATTTGTTAGTGAGGGAGATGTCTGATTAAAGAATTCCCTTTATTGTATGTTTTGCGCATTAACATTTCTGTCAGTGAATTGTCTGAGCAGCAAATGAAGCTGATACTTCTGTGTCCCAGATGTTCTTTATCTGAATACTGTTGATAAATATGTATTTATACTTTCAGAAACCTAAAAGCTATACTGCAGCAGAAGCAACTCTGAACATCAATCCTTGCTTAAAGATTGACTCCTATATTAATAAAGTTTGTCCAGCCACTGAGAACACGTACAGCGATGAATTTTATACCAAGCAAGATGTGGTTGTGACTGCTTTGGACAATGTTGAGGCAAGGAGATACATTGATAGGTAGGTTGTGGAAAGGAAGCAAGGGCTGCTTTTCATGTTCTTCTGTGAACTATGCTTTTCCATTCTTAAGCTTCCTGATCTGTAAGTTCTTACAAGGTCTGATAGCAAATTGCTCAGATATATCTTGCTCCTGAATAGGACTGCTGGCTAGGGGGAAGAGGGGATTTATACTCATCGTGAAAACCAACTCTGCTGTTGTGTGGCTGCTGCTTTTCATGTGGCAGAGAGCCTCGGACCGAGTTCTTGGAAATGAATAGCTTTCAAAGTCTGATGAGGGGAAGAATACTGTGAGAGTCTTAAGGTTGAATTATTTATGCATAAGAATATGTATTTACATTTGAATTACTAATGCTTCTAATCCAGGTAATGTTTATGGTATTCTGATCTAACTTGAAATAGCTTTTCTTATTTAATCTCTTCTTTTCCTCAGTTTCATGCAAGCTTTCCACTCTTCTGAAAGTTCCTAGAGTCAGTTCTTCTTACACTCCAGTAATGTCTTCAAGGCAAGGCTGTAGCAATTACACTGTATTCTGATGGTCTGTGTCTTTCCATGTCAGTCGTTGTGTAGCAAACCTGCGTCCTCTTATAGACTCTGGAACTATGGGAACGAAAGGACACACGGAAGTTATTGTGCCCCATCTGACAGAGTCCTACAACAGTCACGTAAGTGTTTTAAGAACTTCACTTATCTTCTGTAGCTAGTCTCATAATGCCCTCCAATTCTTTAACGGTTTATGTATCTGTCTAAAATAAGTGGCCTATTTGAGGTGCTGAAAAACAGTGCTATTAGGAAATAATTACTTCCTTAGTTTCTGAAGAAAAGCTCACAGGAAATAAAATTTGAACAGACTGGAGATCTCATGTCTGCTACCTAGCTGATGACTATACTTAGGCCAGTAATTGAAAGCAGTTACTGTGTGAATCATGAAACACAAGCTTTGGAAAAAGTCTTAATTCTGAATCATTTCCAAGAGACTGACTTTTTTTTTTTCCTTGAAAACCCCCTTCTAATAAGAATCTAGTTCCACAATGGCATTGCAAACTGGTTTTGTACTTGTGGGTTTCTTTATTAGAACTGCCTTCTGTCTGCTCATTCTGTTCTTGGTGAGTATCACCTCCACAGGCAGGTAGGAGAAACACAAACCTCTGTAGTAGGAATTAGTCTGATGGTTTCTACAAGTGTACATAACAGTTCTCTTTGAATGGGGAGGGGGGAAATGAACCTTCAAACTCTTGCAGTATCCTTCTAAGTTCTTGGGCAACTGCCTTTAGAAGGTAGAAATTCACTGGTTGAGAACATCATGAAGTGTGACACATGGACAGAGAGAAAGGATTTTGAGCATCCTAATGGTCTTGCTAGGATCCAGAAAGAAAGAAGTCTTTCTGGCCTTGAATAAAGGGTGTATTTCATGTTAAGAGTGTTTGTGAAGGCAAACTGCACATCCTGGAAAAGCTGACTGGGAATTTCTTCTGCTCTTGGTGTTTCAGAGTTCAGTTTGGCTTTCCAGTGTTGAAAGTCATGCTTTCCATGACTGTTCTTTGGAAATAGTAACTGATATGTTAGTGTTAATAAAACAAATTTTGTTCTAAGCTTAAATAAGCCACCTTGTGTTTTATAACAGTGGAGTTTTAAACTTACATAGTCTTGAAATTCTTGGTGCTATTATTAGCAGTAAACTTTAATTACCATGCATTTACACGCAACTCACCTTGATTACAGCGAGATCCACCAGAAGAAGAAATACCTTTTTGCACCTTGAAGTCTTTCCCAGCTGCCATTGAGCATACAATACAGTGGGCAAGAGATAAGGTAAGCGAATAAGCGTACTGGTGTTCAGTGTAATTTAACGTGTATTTGGAAAGGTGGAGAATCTGATATACTTCTTGGAAAACACCATATTTGTTCTTTTTATTTTCTAGTTTGAAAGCTCATTTTCTGACAAGCCTTCATTGTTTAACAAATTTTGGCAAACCTATCCATCCGCAGAAGAAGTTTTACAGGTAGGCGAATGTTGCCAGGGTTTAAACTAATGCTTTATGGATTTTGTTTCTATTTAAGTTCACTGAGATTTGGGTTATTTTCTGAATTCATTAAAAAAACTTGGAGACTTACTCGGCCAAGTCATTAGTTGATTTTTCATAGTGACAGTACTTTTGGTGTGTCTCGTAATTAAGAGCCAAAGTCTCATGCATAGACTGCTTCTCTAGCTCATGTGCGCTCTGTACATGATATAGAAATACCAGAGATACTGAGGCACTGCTAGCAAGTGTGTAGTACATGTCACACTGATGTGCGACCAGCTGGGAAGAATGAAGGAAAGACTTAACTTCAAGTGAATTCAAATCAATTGCTTAGTATCTTTTACTATGAGTCTATAATGGCCTGTGGCCCATAAGGCTGGGTGGAAACAAATCCAGTAAACCACATGATCTGGGGAAAACCCCAGTGGAGAGGATCACATAAAGGATAATATTTCACAAAGTGACCCTCTATTTCCTTTTGCCTATAACTTACTGAAAACATTTACTGTTTGACTGGAATCTTGTCTGGTTTAACATTTTCATTTTTCCTTCTAGAGAATAAAATCAGGGGAGAGCTTAGAAGGCTGTTTTCATGTTATTAAAACACTCAGTAGAAGACCCCGAAGTTGGAATCAATGTGTGGAACTAGCAAGAGTAAAATTTGAAAAGTATTTTAGCCATAAGGTAGGTAAGACCAGGAAAGGCCTGGAACACCTCTCCTATGAGGGCAGGCTGAGAGAGTTGGGGTTCTTCAGTCTGGAAGAGAGAAGGCTCTGGGGAGACCTTATTGCAGCCTTCCAGTATCTGAAGGGGGCCTACAAGAAAGCTGGGGAGGGACTTTTTACAAGGGCTTGTAGTGACAGGACAAGGGGTAATGGATTTAAACTGGAATGGTAGATTTAGTTTAGATGTAAGGAAGAAGTTCTTCACTCAGAGGGTGGTGAGTCACTGGAACAGGTTGCCCAGGGAGGTTCTAGATGCCCCATCCCTGGAAGTGCTCAAGACCAGGTTGGATGGGGCTTTGAGCAACCTGGTTTTGTGGGAGGTGACCCTGCCCATGGCAGAGGGGTTGGAACTAGATAATCTTTAAGGTCCCTTCTAAACCATGCTATGAAATGAGGTGGTGCTAGACTGATGAGGATTTTAGAAAAATTGTTAGCTTTAATAACTAGGTGTCCAAGTCTTTGTGCTTGCTTCCATCTCATCTTCATAAACAATGAACTGTACTTGAAACTTAAAAATGCTGCATCCCTTCCTTTCTCTACTGTGGTGCTTCTAAGTCTAACACACTCCTAGTGGCTCTGCTCAGTAGTGTCCGGACTGTTTTATTGGCATTTTTCCAGCTGACTGGGTCATGTTTTTCCAGAGCAGCAGGATTATCAGATGTCTTTCACTAAAGGACAGTGGCTTTTTGTTTTTCCTACTAAACTTCTGTTACTAAACTCATCTTCATATCCTCATTTTCCTAAAGATATCACAGAAAGTCTGGCTGCAATAAGAGCCAGTCATTCTGAGAATCTGGTCATTGAGTCATAGTTTGGGTTGGAAGGGACCTTTAAAGATCATGTGGTCCACCTCCTCTGCCATGGGCCACAGTGTTGCTTAAAGTGTGTGTAATTTTGTAGGAAAGATGTGATCATGATGTTGTGTATGAATAAACATGTCTGTGCCAGTGGAAGCCCAGGTGGTAGTTGTCAGTTGGAGAAAATACTGCATTGCCAATTGTGAGTGGGTATGCAAGAATCCAGAGGTGAGAACAGGGTAGGGGGAATGCTTTGCTTGTTGGATTAAGTGTCTTGCTTGGACTTCGGACAGATGAAGTGACATTGTCATCTTTGTCCATGAGTGACTGGGCAAGTCACTCTGTCTAGCGGTACTTGGGTCTTTAAGATCTCCATCTTGACATGGGTGTCTTAGATTTTCTTAACTCTTTAAATGACTTCAATTACATATTGCAGTGTCGTAAAAGCTTTATCAAGATTTCACATTGTCTCTAAAAAGAAGGCTTGATTTAGTGTGGTTATGTCGATTTGTACATGACAAATTATTAAAGCTGTCTTTTCTTCTAGGCTCTTCAACTCCTTCATTCATTTCCCCTTGATACACGATTAAAAGATGGAAGTAAGTATAAATGACCCTTTATGCCTGTTGTGAATTCATGGCGTAAGTCATGTGTTGCTGTTCCTGATTCCTGAGGATTTCATCTGAAGTCTGTCTTCTTACCAGGCTTGTTTTGGCAGTCACCAAAGAGGCCACCTTTCCCAGTGAAGTTTGAATTTAGCGATCCTTTGTAAGTATGGTGCTGCCACTGATACATTTTACAGCATCCTATAAAACTCACCCTAGACTGTTCTTTCACTGCAGGTAATTTAACTTTCACTGACATGGGATTGGAGGGTGCTGTGGGAAGTTCTGAAAACATTTAATGTGAAAAGGCTTAGAACAACCCATTTCATTTCTTGGGTGACTACAGAATTGCTGTGTGTTGCTGTCATACCCTCCTGTCCCCACTGGCCTGCATCACAACAGACAGGATGTGCAAATTAAATTGACTACCTAAAATGACTTAGCAAAGGGACTCCTTTTCTTCATCACAAGTTGGGTCTGACCTAGATGGCCTGGGTATCACAGATAATTTAAAAAATTGATGTGGTTGAAGGATGGAGTAGCCTTTATTTGCTGCCTATCTACACCTGCTTTGAGAAACGGTCCAGATGGCCATTTTTAGTTTGGGTGAAAACCGAGATCGTGGCAGATATCAAAGTATTTCTTAGGTGAAATTTTTTGTTACTGTATTGATGTCATATGAGTACTTGTAGTTGTTTCCTTGACTGCATAGGTTAAGGAAATGTGGTTTTCCTTAAATAACTCTTCACTTGTTAAAGTTTGCTTAGCTTTTTGACTCAGAAGCCCTCTCCAATCTTGTCATCTGTTTTGTACCGTGTGTGCTGAAGGGTGGAAATTCTGTTTCTCTGTATGTGTTTTCAAGACCTCTAAATGTGATTGCAAACCTTCGGGTGAGACTGAAGTAAAAAACCAACCAAACAAAAACCAATTGTCTTCCTCTTTTCTCAGGCACTATGGCTTCATTGTGAGCGCAGCAAGACTCTTTGCAGCAGTGTACTGTGTTCCTTTCACAGAGAAGGTAATCCATGCTCTGACAGTGTTCCCACTGCATTACTTGGGTGTACACATTTAGTTCTGGCCCAATGTCTGGTTGCCAGTTCTTTCCAAGAACTGATTAAAGTGATTCTTAAAGTCATCTATCTTTCAGCACTGGCTGTTCAGCAGCTGCTTACATTTAATCTCCTTTATTTAAATCCCTAACTCAGAGAAAAAATGAGTGGTATATTGGGTATTTTCAGTAAGCACTGAACTCTGGCGTTCATATTGTGATGAACCTATTTCCTGTGCATTATAATAATTAAACTGAAAGATCTCTTTAAGACATATAAAAAATTGTCTTACCTACAGCCTAGGAATTTTACTACTCGCAGCCTCTTTGTTGCTGATCCTTCATTTTTCTTGCTACCCTTTTTCTTTTCTAATTGGATCTTCCTGTAAGTCATGTTTACGCTTCAGTTCTGTTCAGTTTTCGAGTGCCGGGAGCTTCAGTCTGGTTCACTCTGGCAACCAAAATGTCACTTGGTGTTTACATGATCATGTTTCACTGAGACATCATTGAATATTTGTGGGATTTTTTGGTTTTGGTATTCTTTGAAATGCTACTGGATATACAGTATTTCTGTGGGGGCCTCTGAGTTAATGCGAATTGTGAAATGGTTTTTCTTCAAAACCGTAACAGGATTTGTCAGAGGAAACTATATTGAAGATTATTTCGGCTGTGAAGGTACCAGAGTTCAGACCTTCAAACAAAGTAAGTGTGGTATTTAAAGAAAAAAGTGATCTAAAAGCACTGTCCCACATCTCCAACTACTTCTTGCATTGATGCTGATGAGAAATAAACACAAATTAATGTGTTTTGGGGAAACAAGAGTGGCATACAGGACTGCTTTAATCTGATATAACTAAGGTATCCGCATACCAGATGCTAAATACAAGATGTCAGGTTTTTGCCTTTTGCAAATGATTTGTTGTGGCATTGTTTTCCATGTGAGTGTCATTGTAAGTCTGCAAGCTTTTTTTTAGTATATGTGAGTCCATACTCTCTTAATAGAAGCAGTAAAATTTTACTGCTCAGCAACTTTAAAGCAATCCAAGGCTAGTGTCAATTTGTTATTTCTTTCCAGTTAATGTAAAGGAAGTGTCATTACTTCTAGGTTTATTTTTGAACTGTTAACTTCAAAACAGCCTAAGTCCTATTGTGCCATGGCTAGCGTTTCTCATCATGTAGTAAATATTCCAAGGTGTTTTCGTATTTTCCTGCCAAGTGTTAACACTTGTCTCATGAATGCTTGCATTGTAAGACAGTATCAGTATTTTGACTCTGAATCACAGAATGGTTGAGGTTGGAAGAGACCTCTGAAGACTGCCTAGTCCAATCCCCTTGTTCAAGCAGGGGCAGCTGGAGCAGGTCATCAAGGACTGTGTCCCATCAGGTTTTGAATACCTCTGAGAATGGACACTCCACAGGCACTCTCTGCTACCTGTGCCAGTGTTCAGCCATCCTCATGGTTTTGGTTGCATTTTTTTCCTTTCAAGTATTTCCATATGTTTCTTACAGAATTTGGTGCACTCCAATTTGTGCCCATACCCCCTTGTCCTGTCACTAGGCACCAGTGAAAAGAGGCTGGCTCTGCCTTCTGTATTTTCCCCTCATCAGATATTTATACACATTGGTAATATCCCATTGAACCTTCTCTTCTCTAGGCTGAACCAAACCAGCTCTCCCAACTTCTCATATGAGAGATGCTACAGTCTTTTAATGGTCTTTGTGGCCCTTGGCTGGACTTGCTTCAGTAAGTCTGTGTCTCTCAAACTGAGGAGAAAAGACTGCAGGGGAAACAGGAAATCTACTCCACTTAACAGCTGTGGTGTACAAAGTTCATGTATTTTGTTACTGAAGCGCTGCACGCACTTGCAGGTTGTACAGACTGATGAAACTGCAAGAAAACCAGATCATATTCCAATCAGCAGTGAGGATGAAAGAAACGCTATTTTCCAGCTGGAGAAGTCTATACTATCCAGTGAAGCTCTAGAAAGTGAGTAGTGCAAACTAGCTTCATGGCTTACTAACATCTTGCAGTTGCACTTCCAGTAGTGGGACATTTGGGTCTTTTGACAGTTCTACCATTCTGCAAGAAGCTGGTAGCTGGTATCTAAAGCTTTCTGAAGTGCCACGCAGATAACTGTCCTTATTGCTTCTATATTGCTGAGATTCCTGCAAGTTTTAGGGTTCTCTGTTACACTTGTATGTAAGTGCAACCCTGATGACAGTGAGCAGGCAGTAGAGAATTGGAACTCTGAGGATGTAAAGAGTGCTGGCTAGATCCCAGATGGACTGAAAGGGATTCTGGTGTGAGAAGGCTGAGAGTAACTGCTTAGAGGAATCAATCTGAAGTTATCCTAAATTGTTAAGGCTGTTGGAGTCCTCTTCAGCATCTTCTAGATATGTTGAAATCCCGTTTTCATGCCTGGCCACGTGAAGAGGTCACTGGGCAAACAAGTACATGGCATGAAGTTTTAGCCACGAACACAGGAGAGAGAGACAGCTCTACCATACAGCTCTAATGGACACTGTGTGGGAGTGTCAGCCCAAACCTCTGTCTCCTGTGTCACTGAGTCCATAGTGAAATGGTTACAGATAAACAAAGCCTGCAGAGGGGATTCTCACAGGATGGAGCTATAGCAAGGTGGGGTGTATAAGAAGCATCCATAGGACTGTCCAAAATCTATCCATGGTGTTGCAAGGAAAATAAAATTGTGGAGCTCTGTTGATATTTCTTTCACCACTCAATTTTAAGAGCTGATATTGATAGGGGTATTTCTGCTTCTAGCATGGGAAAACAAGTTGTAAGTAAGACGCCAAGCTCCAGAATGTGAATTTTTTTCTTTGTTATGGTTCTAGTTCCCTGTAACTTAGATTTAGGACATCTTCAGTTTTCAAATAATTTTTGCTCTTTTTTTTTTTTTCCATGAGCAGATGACTTGCAAATGAAGCCCATCGCCTTTGAAAAAGACGATGATAGTAATGGACATATAGATTTTATAACAGCAGCATCAAACTTGCGAGCCAAGATGTACAACATTGAACCAGCAGATCGGTTCAAAACAAAGCGTATTGCTGGAAAGATTATTCCTGCAATTGCAACAGCTACTGCTGCAGTATCAGGGCTGGTGAGTATGCTTTTTAAAATGTTTAAAATGCATCTTTCTTTCTCCTACTCTTGCCCAAAACCTCTGATGTCTGGATATTGACTGACCCTATCCTGACAGAGCCCCATTAAAGAAATGGGTTTATTTCAAACTTAATCTTTTCTTCATGTGTACCAATAATAAAGATTGCTCTTGGTTTTAGATGTTGTAAGCCCTTGGTGCTTTTATTTCTGATTTGCTGATGAGAAACAGGAGTTGGACAATCACATTGCAGAAAACAAACCAAAATGAATACTAACTCTCATCAGAGTGTCACTGCCAAGAGTGGAAGGATCTGTCCTGTAGTAGTTCACATCCGTGCACCTCAACAGAACTGTATGCTTTGTGGAGGTGTCTTGAATTAAACAGTTTTGAAAGAGTCCTACATTATTAGGACAAATGTTTAAATATTTCCATTGGCAGCAACAGAATTTTTCTGTGGCATATTGGGTTGCGTTTCTACATGCGATTTCCTCTGCTGATTGTGCAAAAGCTGACCTCGTTAACAACTTACTCTGTAGTTGCTGGCCTCTTAACTAAATTAGTGGTGATAACACAGTACTTAAAACCTGTGTTTGGTCCCATGGAAGAACTTCTAAAAATTAGGAAGTTTTCCACTGTGAGAGTGGTGAGATGCTGAACAGGTTGCCCAGGGAGGTTGTGAATGCCCCAAGACTGGATGTGTTCAAGACTAGTTTGGATGGAGCTTTCAGCAGCCTGGTCTAGTGGAAAGTGTCTCTGCCTGTGGTGGGGGAGTTGGAACTAGATGACCTTTAAGGTTCCTTCCAACCCAAACCATTCTATGATTCTACGTATGGAATTCTTATTTACTGCAGGTTGCACTGGAACTCATCAAAGTTGTGGGTGGATACCCAGCTGATGCATACAAGAACTGTTTTCTGAACCTCGCAATTCCCATAATGGTCTTTACAGAAACTGCTGAAGTAAGAAGAACGGAAATCAGGTAGGAAGGAGAGTGGCAGAAGGGCGGTGTTTGGAAACCTAGTAATTGATGCTTAGAACTAAATGAGCCATCACAACAACTGTGAAGTTTGTACAGTTATTAAATTGAGAGAATAAGATTAAGGCCTTATGTGCTCACATAGCAGAACTATAGTGGAACCACAGTTCATGGTCATACTTGACTTTAATATTAAAGATATTCAGGGTTACTTTTTGTTGTTCTTTAAACTTTAAAGATTGTGAATCACTTTGTGGTTGCTATCAAACTCTATTATCCATTTACTACGTACTGCTCAAGGTGTGATATTCTCAATACCATCAAGGGTGTCCCATAATGCATTGCTCAAGAACTTCCTGTTTGGAAAATGTGGCACATACTGTTTTGTCCTAATTTTAACACTGGTGATTTTTTAAGGGCTTATTTTTGTTTTCAGTGGAAGCTGTTGCTAGTGAGGCTTTAAAATTCTAGATGAGTTAGATGTGTGGTGTGGTTATTAATAAACATCCTGTCTGCACAGACTGGGCACGCTTGTGTGTCTTAGTCACTACAAGAACTATTTTTCAGTAGGTCTGAAAACTCAGTGAGTTCATTGCCAGATACCATGTTTGCTGGGTCTTGTGCTTAGCTGGGTAAAGGGACTGGAGAAATGGCAGCAGAGAGGGAAGAGATTTTTGCTCAAGGGATAGCAACAAGCCACTAGAAGACATGGCAATTCTTCCATATGCGTTTAAAGGAAGTACCCGGTTTCAAGTTCTAAAGTAACAAACAACCTTTTCTCTTTCTAAAACAGAAATGGGATATCATTTACAATCTGGGACAGGTGGACAATTTATGGGAAAGAGGATTTTACTCTCTTGGACTTCATAAATGCTGTCAGAGTAAGTTATCTACTGTACTGCATTAATACAAGATGAGAGGAAAGGGTTTTCTTGTTTCTGGTTGTTGGTTTGGGCTTTTTTGTTTTGTTTGGGATTTTTTTAATCAAGTTACTGTTCAAACCACAGTAATTTTAGAAAGAATTAATGTCAGTGGGAATGTCTCTAAATAAACGCATCCAAGCCTATTTTCAAGTTCTTTAATTTGATTAGCTCGAATTTATCTCAATAAAACTTCTGTCAATGCCCATAGATTAGCAAGTTCTCTGGTTGAGATCCTATGGTTTTGAATAATTAGGTGTAGTATAAGCAATAGTAGTATCTGCTGGCTTGTGCAGCTGTCCTAGTCCTTTAATAAGTTTTAACTTGTGAATTCCAGGAGAAATACGGAATTGAACCAACAATGGTTGTACAGGGAGTCAAAATGCTGTATGTTCCTGTGATGCCAGGTCATATTAAAAGATTAAAGCTGACGTAAGTATAACTGGAAAATGGATTGAAGGGTGCGAATGCACATACAAATTGTTTGCTGGCTTTGTCATAAAGACGTGTCTGGCAGCAATGCTTTCTCTCAGAGCGGTTGCTACTCATTAATACATGGGAAAGAAAAAGGTAATTTCTTCCTTTTGGAAAAAAAAAATAAAGAGGATGGGAGACTTGCAAAATGCTCCTCTCACTGATAAATACCAGAATGAGGAACTCGAAGTCTGACAGTAAGGCTTTTTTGGGGAAAGAACACGCTTTGGTTCAAGCAGAACAAGACTAACTGAACCTTTTTAAACTGGCTTAAAACTAATAGTGATATTTAGCAACTTAGCTTTGAAAGAATGAGAATGCTTACTGGGAAGGAATTGTGTTGGTTGCACATTGAGCTTTCTAGAAGTCTGTTCAGTTCATAGTGATTCCCTGGGATTCTAACTCACTTTAGCTCTTACAGAAATGAAGACATTCATACGACTCTGCAGTGCTGCACACTGACAGGAAATTGGGGTATAACAAACTGCAAGTTGGGAAGGTGTGAGGGCAGGGCATTGGGTTTTGACTGATAGGCCTTTGCAAATAACAGCCTCATCTGTTAGGTTAGTTCTACCTTATGCATTGGTTGAACTTCTTCAGCTCAAAATTTGTTGGTCACAGCTCCTGTGAAGTGTGTGCTGGTCAGTGCTCACAGGCTTTGCTGAAGCAAGCAGTGTGTTTCCCAGGTCTGCCAGTAGGTCATGTCAGGCAAAGCAGTCTGTTATGGGCAAGCTACTTCGAACTTCTAGGGAGAGGAAAGCCTCTAAGTTGGTACTGCTTTCAGAGTGCCAGGCATCCTAAGATGTGAATTTACAGCCTATCTCGAAATAAGTTGTTTAGATTACTTCTCTTATACCTGTTTGAATCAGTTTGAATAAGTGGGGTGTGTAGTGAAGTCAAAGGCATGGTGTGAAGCTGCCTTCTTGTGAGTATCAGGAGTTCTTTACCGTAAAACTTGGTTTGAGCTGTTCATGGAGTTACAGCAAGTTGGGGTTCTGTTACAGTTCAAAATATTTATTGCTTTATAAGATATTTATTGGTCGATTGACCTTCTGCTTCAGTATTTTATTGTGTGACTTCCAAGCAATAGCTGTTGCTTTTGAGACTGGGGAGAGCAAAGAGGGGCAGTTGCGCTAAGACATGACATGCTTACTTAGTTTAGGTTCCATGACCGCGCATTGCGGTCATGAAGGAAGAAGTCCCGGATCCTGGCTGTTTATTCCTCCTCATTGCTATTCACCTTCAAAATCCAAGGATTTAACAAGTCTCAACTCCAGTAGAATTACTTTCTATCAGAACTGTGTATCTAGTGTCTGCACTGGAGTGGTTCTCCCTAAGAACCTATTAAAACCGGAGATTATTGGTAAACCAAGAACTTACTCCTCCTCATTGACCCAAATCCTGCACAGAAAGCTAACTTTGCCTTGTTCTTCAATAGGACACTGGAGAAAAATGACATTGGTGAGGAATCCCATCTGAAACTGGCCATTTTCTCTTCTCTTTTATACTGAGCGCTTGTTAGTGAACAATATAATAGCTCACTAACAGGCCAAGTCTATCAAGAAAACAAAATACCATTTGCAGTACCTCAGGTGGAGGAAGAGCTTTTGTGTCAAAATTAAAAGGCAGTGTATTCTCCAGTTTAATCTGGTTTCTAGTTATGTTGGGCTTCATTGCTGGCAGTGAAATTCATCCTAGTCTGGCCCTGAATTCCCACTGCCAGTCCTTCTTCTGGTATGTTAACAAACTGCTGTTCATTTCCTTGTAGGATGCAAAAGCTTGTGAAACCATCAGCTGATAAGAAGTATGTGGATTTGACAGTATCATTTGCTCCAGAGACTGATGGAGAGGAAGATTTGCCAGGGCCACCAGTGAGATACTACTTTGTGCAGGAAGACAATTGATGGTAGAGACACAAGTCACTCCTGGACCACTTGTTCTGGAAGGAGTGTGCTCATTTTCAGCTATTAAAGATGGTACTATCTATTTCTTTTTGGTGAAGCCTTAATTAAAGCAAATGGTGAAAATCAGTGGCTTTGCACTGAAGACAAACTGGATTTATGTTTCATCTGCTCCCGTTTTCTTCAAATCTGTTTGCTCAAAGGAGGATTGGTCACTCCATGAGATGGAATGTCCAGTACGGTCCTTACCTTAAAGACAAGATTTGTATTAATTTGTGGGGTGCTGAAGAAAGCAAGAAGAATGGCGAATCTAACAAATGGTCTCCGTGTGTGAATTAGGTGCTGCTTAGAGAAGAGTGCAAAAAATGGGGAAACTGCCATTTTATGATACTCCTGATGTTCTTAGAACATCTCAAGTCCATTTTACATGTTACTTATTTTTCAAACAAGGATTTCGTTCTAGCCATCTACAGTTGAGTTTTAATCCATCCCAAAGGTTTAAACTCCCATTTGCAAGCAGATGAGCTGTTGTATTGTGTTGTTGGTGCTCTCTTCTGAACAGTTAGTGGTGCTGTGTGTCAGAGCAGCTGGCTTCTGTCAGTCTCAGTATGGAAACAGAGAGAGGCAGGTTTTGAATAGGAGTCAATTGTCACAGCTCCCCTGAAGGCAAGAGAGCTGGAATTGTTGATTATCTGCACTAAGACTGTTCTCTGGGGAATACTGCAATATGGGGAAAGTGCAAACCTATCGGAGAGCTGAGTTAACGCTTTCAACAGTTAAACTTTGTCCTCAACAAAGAGAAAATATTTGGTGTGGTTGAGCCTTTCTGCCCTCACCAAATTAAACACGCTGCAGCAAATGATGACTTTGAAAGGAGGAGGAGGCTGATGGCTCTGAATGTTTGTCAGAGCAAATGCTGTTCCCTCAGCTGCTCCTGGCACCGTTTCCTTAGGGTGAATGATCATGCTGGACACTTGTAGCACAAGTCCGAGTTGCACTGAACACCGAGGTTTATATCATCATCAGTCAGATATCCTAGTAGCTGAGTTTAAAGAATCTGCTTAATCGGAAATAATTAGGTACTAGTTTTGCTGCTGAGGTGAGGCAGAGGTGCATTACAGAGACATCTGTGACACCACCTTATTTTCTCCATTGTTTAAACACTGGATAGCTGAGCTGGCGCTGGTGAAGTGAGGTTAGAATAAAAACCCATAAACTGGAAAACCTCTTAATGTGTTTTAAGCTTTAGAGATTGTGATCGCACATTATCTCCTGCAGCTGTTGCAAAACCCATTGACTACCTACCTATGTATCCTCAATCATAATTGATTAAGCTTTATGAATATCTTCACATTTTAATGAACACTATTAGTCAGGAATTTTACCTCTCCTTTTTTCCCTTCTCAGTTAGTTGTAGTCAGGAATAACAATTATTGGGCTGGGAACTTGAACACCAAGATGTATGGAACTGAATAGCTGGAATCCACACAATTGTTCCAGTGTTTGGGATTTAGTCTTACATGTAGGATATCTTCTGGAAGGTGTATATAATTTTACTGTCAGTCAAGTTTCTAGATATAATTTTCTAGATTAATAATACTGCTTTTTAAAATAACTTATTTCACTTTTTTTTAAGAACTTATTTTAGAGAAACTTTTTGAAACAGGAGAAAAGACTGCAGAGAAGGCACAAGCGGACAGTAAGTTTCACTTCCAAATAACTAAAATGTCTTTCACTGTGGCAGTATTAGAATCTGAACTTTTAACTGAAATCACTAACTAGTGCTAAGAATCACTTAAAGGTTTAGGTCAAGTTGAAAGCCTCTCACAGCTGGAGACTGGGAAGGAATTGAAACTTTGAGTAAGTACACTCTGGTATTTTAGTTTAGTGTTAACATCATGCTTATGCTTTCAAAGTAAGTAGTGTATAAAAATAGTAAACTCTTAGTACCTGGCTAGAGTGCCATCTAATGCTCCTCAGGGTTTAAAGTAAATTTTCAGATACGATTAATGGAAAGGCTTTTATTGATGACAACACATGTGAGACCCTTTCCAAAAAGTCCAGGTCAAGGTTGGCAGAGATTGTGGCCAGGATTTACAGACATGGCTGTATCTCTGTACTGCTCTTACTGTGTGTGTCTTTTGGATGGATGTCTGTTCTGAAGATGGGTTCTGCTCTCTTAAACAGTTGCTGATGCTGAGAATGCACGATGGCTCTAGATACTTATTAGCAGACCTTTAAAATTTTCTGGATATAAGTTAGCCTAGGTGAAATCTTACAAATAATAACTTGGACCCATATGAAGAGAACTTTACATGGAAGAACTGTCATGTCCAGTGGCTCATTAAAATTATGTTTTAAAACTTTCTGAATTGCTGATACAGAGAGTGAATGTATTTATATTGAAGGCTGTGCTGAGTGGAATGAGCCAATTTAGTGTGAATTTGTTTGATACAGCCCATTTCTTAGTCTGTTGCTGCTTTTTATCGGAAGTTTCAGCAGGTGCTCAGCATGATCACAGTAAAACGGCTCAATCAAATCAGGCAAGTGAATTATGGGGTGCTGGTCTTACAGATCTCCAGCGTTGTCACTAGCAGTGCAGAGGCTCATGGCACTACCTGGAATCTGAGAACTGCTGTTCTTTGCTGCTTTTTTCTCATTGTAATGAGAGCTTGTTTGTCGAGGACTATTTGATGCTCTGTTCCTGTGGAGCAGCTAGAGCTGCCCATCTCCCTGCAGCAATGAAGAACTACCTTTCCCCTAGAACAGTTGGAATCGCTTTCCTTCCAAATGTTACTCTTTGAAAGAGCAGGTGATTTGCAGAGGTGAAGTTTGATATCAGTATTAAAGATCTTTCTCATTCAAATGCTTTCTTACAGAGTTTGCACATATTTACATTAGCTTTCCCTGCATTTCTTACATTCTTAATAGTTGTGGGAGTGTTTGTACATGCAAAACAGAAGGCATTTGGCACCCAGCTCAATTGTTCTTGGTGGTAAATACCCATGTTCCTTTAACGCTAGAAGTAGCGTTTAGGACTTACCTATACAAGGAGTAAAAAGTACACATTTTCAGGTTTTTTTCCCCCACCTTTTCCTGTGTATGGTGGATGTATGAATGTTCTTTTATTTAAAAGAAAAAGTGCTATTCAAGAATAATGACTACATAGAAAGAACAACTCTAGCACCAGCTTGAGTCCATGTTCTTAATTTTTCCTTGTGTCTTTTGAAACAGTGTGGCTGTAGACCAGTTTGAAGAAAGGAACTGAATTTTGGCCCAGTGCAACTGGCTTACTAGCTTGAAAGGCTTATCCATCTCCTGTTTGCAGTTAGAGGAAGCATGATCTGCTGCAGCACCATGCAGCAACCTAAACCGTGTCCAAAGGTTGATAAGTCTTGACCAGACAGCTTTTGAGAGTTTTAGAAACATATCCTTTAGCTATCTTTGGTGTGGTCAGTGAAGCAGCTAGCGTGGGTGTTTATCCTTGCTGCAGAAAGGTTATTGTGGCTCAGGCTTAAAGGTGTCATGAGTTACAGCATCAATGATACCAGCAGAACTATCTTGCTAGCAAGCAAACCATTTTGTGTGGCGAAAGTGAGATACAGTGAAGAAGGATTAAGTTCCCACTTCTCACAGCAGCACTCAGGTTTCAGTTTCATACTGAGGAAAAGCCGCAGCTCTGATTTGATGCGTATTGAGCAGCACCGTCTTCACAAAGTCATCTTAAGTATTTTCAGCAAAAGAAAGTGCTTGTGTCTTGTGTTATGTTGTACTTCCATAAATACAGTCAGTGCGCCTTCACATGGTCACACATAACCTATTATTTAGAAACACATGGACATTCTTTTAAAATAACCTTCCCAAGCTGTGACTGACTTCCAGAATCCTTGAAAGAAGTAATAATTCATTTGTCATTCTCATCTGATAATCAAAAAACCATGATGATCAATCTTGGTCTGGAAATAAGAGCAGCTCTACCTCGAGCAAGTTGTGAAGGTACTACCTGCTTCAGTACCTCTCTGCAGCTGAGCTGAGTGAATGCTCCCCCACCACTATCAGAGAAGGGGTGCAGTTTATTTGATTGGGGTTTTCTAAAGAAAAAGGCCAGGTTCTGTAGCTGGTCATCTCCACTACAGAGTGTAGCTCAGCAGCTGTCCTGTAAGCACTTTATTCAGTCTGGTTGCCTGGCAGAACTTAGAGACTAAAAATACTAAGCTTGGATCTTACTGCTGATCACTTAAGTTGCTTGTTTTGAAGACTGGATCGCCACTTTCCAAGAAGATAGATGTGGTGGGGTTCCACAGCTGTTTGGTACGATCAGCAGGGCTCTCACGTGCCCTGCTGCCTTCCCTCATAACCAGCTGTGCAGTCTTGTCCTCCTGGTGCCCTCACTGGGGCTCCTCTCAGCCCATGGAGGGGGTAGTTCGGAGAGGGTACCCAACACAGACACTAACTTATTTTTATTTAGCTTCCTGAAGTAGTTCACAGCAGGGTCTGATGTTCAGCTGGGCAGAAAATGTCTTTGTTTGAATTTATGCCCTCTCTTGGTTGTATAATGTGGGAATTGCCTCAGCCACCTCACATTGGACATTCTAGGTCCTGTAAGGGTTGCATGACCTTGCAGAGAACCAGCAACCCCCCACTGAAGCGACCCAGACTTGTGTTTTGTGCTTTTTGGTCTGTATCGCACCTCTCTGGCAGTGTTCCAATGCCCAGCAGAGGTGAGGCGTCATAAATGACACTGAGGTTACACGTGAGTAGACAGGAAATCGGGTTTTTGACATGAAGAGTTTATTGCACTGACCCAGTGACAGAACTGAGCCCACAAACAGTCTGCCTAATTTCAATACAGTATTTTTCCTTCACATTTTGCAGGGGCAATATGTTCTTAATCTACAGGAATTAGGGTTATTTGCCCTCCCCAAATATCAGAAGTTTCTCTGGGAGAAGCTGCATCACATTCTTGATTTAGGTCCAGCAGAGCTGTTACAGCATTTGTGGAAGAGTGGCTTTGGGAATGCCTTCCGTTATCTCCAATAGCACGGTGTCCATGTGCTGCTGCTTGTGCCTCTTTCTTTCAGCAGGACTCTTCTGTGTGTGCCTTCAGCAACCAGCTTGCTTTCAGAACACTGGATCTTCTGCAGCACGTGTCTGTTTGACAAATGGCTTCAGTCTCCCTTGGGTTTGGGTCACAAAGTAATTGACAACATCCTGAAGGCTTGAGAGTGTTACCTGTTTCACCAAAAAAGCAAACAAACAAAAAAACCAAAACCATGCACTAACTTAAACATGCTATGTGTGCTGAGAATACATTTTCAAAAGGCGCTGGCCTGCTGGGATCCCTCGCAATGTTTCTCAAACAGCTGCTACTGAACGTACATCCAGCGTTTGGATGCGGGGAGATCTAGGTCAGCCCTCTGCAATCTAGGGTAACGTTTTACCCTCAGACATTTCGATTTCCCTTCCATCAAATGAGTACAAACCAAAAGAGTGCTCTCAGCACCACTGTGCTCCTCAACAGCTGCTGGTGGCTTTTCAGCAGATGCTTTTTCAAACCAATAGGCTGTTTCTCAGGCCATGAGTTAAACATGTCTTAAGAAAAGTGGAAGAAAACGTCTAAGCCAAAAACCAGGGTCCATACAGCCTTGCTCACACTTCAGATAAGTTAACCTAATGTCTCAAATGCAGTTCATGTTGAACTTCCTCTGGCTGCAATGAGAGCTCAGTTTGCAGACTTAGTACTGAAGTCTGAGTTGGGGGGGGAAGCAGTCTTGGGTGTTTTGTGAGTGGTTCGATTTTGTTTTGGTTTGTTTTTGTTACAAAGTGCTGATGTGGGATTTTTTTTTTTCCTGCTCTTCTAGTTCTTAAAAGGTAACTTGTTCTTTGAGATTAGATTAGTTGGACTAAGGAGAGGTGAACTCTCTATCCACATACTTTACTTTGACTCACAAATGATAGTTAGGAATTTACTAGAGCTTTTCTAATTTTCTGCAAAGTGATTTTTCTTACGCCTGCTTAAGAACCTTCATCAAGGGAACTGCTCACTTACCTGTCTTTCCAGTTCAATAACATAACTTGTTCCTTTGGACACCACTTTGTAATGCTTTAAGCCTGGGGGGCTGAAAGAAAATGGAAGTTCATGTGCTGCCTGAAAAGAAGTATTTGCTGATGTATCATTGTCAATATAAATGCTTTTGCAGGAGCAATGGGTGTGCTTTGTAATATCCCCAGAGCTTATTGAAGGTGTGTGGCAGGGTTTGATTTTTCCTGTTTTAGTTTGGAAACACTGAGAATTGCAAGTGTCATTCCTTGTGTCTCCAATGCCTCTCATTCTGAACCTCTACAAAAGCCAGAACATGGCAATTCAGGTGAAATGTGTTGTGTTTTTAAACTAAGTTACTGTTTGAAAATACTTCTCTCTTTCATCTCTTGTTCATTTTACAAAGGGGTGGGGCTCGTTCCATTTTCATTCTGCGTGATGATTTCTTAAACTGAGTAGGGTTTCATGGTAGACAGGGAAAGCCAAAGAAATGGGAGTTTGTGGCTGATCTTTATTGCTTTTTTGTTTAATCTTACTGGCTTGGGAGGAGGGAAGAACTGAGCAGTCAGTCTCAGGCCTGCCCCTGCTGCTCATTTGCCTTTCTTGAAGTAGTTTGAAGGCAAGGCTTATGTTTCACATGTCAACTCTGGGTATTAAGAATTCAGCTTTTAATGCGGTGCATGCTAGTTAAGAATGGGATAATATATTGTGGAGTCAACCTACTCCAGCTTGTATTGGACAGTGATTGCGTAGTTATTGCTGTCACTGCCGGGACGCAGGATCAAATTCCCATATGAAGGGTACTTTTCTAACATCTCTATTGCTTCTTGCCGAGATACTGTGTAGAAGCACCTGCATAGAAAGGAGGAGAGAAACAGCAGAAATGTGAGTTATGCTGACAAGGCCACACCATTCTGAGCTGCACGAAGACATGTGGTCTGCCAAGCTAACCCCTCTTCACAATGCTAGGCTTACCCAGGGTAAGTAGCCATGGCTGCCAAGAGGCGTGACAGTGAAGAGAGGAACGTAACCGTGCATCAACATCTAAAGGACTCTTGCTGATTAAAGCTACTATAGGAGCATAACTTAGGACAGCAGTGCTTTGGCCTGCTCAGAGAGAAAGTGAAGCTTTCACACAGGGATGATGCTTTCTGGACCCTTGGAAAGAATGTGAGAAGAGTCACCTGAACTTACCTCGAATTTCTCAATGGTAATCAGCATTTTCTCAGAAGGGCAGATGTAGCAGCCCAACATGTGGCTTTCTGAAAAGGTTTTTTTAAGCATAGCAATATGCTGTGCTCAGCCTTTTCCAAGCAAAAGGCAGTGTAAAGTAAAAAAAGCTGCAGGAGTAATCTTTTCTTTAGGAAATCTCTATAAGGGCCTTAGGGTAGATTTTGTTCATTGAATGTTATTCAGCCCTTGTAGAACAGCTGAATTTTGAAGCTCTGCATGGGAATAATAATTTGAAAGAAGGGAAGGCTCTTTAGTCAGGCTGGGGTTCACATAGTTCAGTCAGAGCTTACGCTGGCATAGTGGTCAAGGTACTGTTGAGAGGGCTTTTTCCATTCAGGGGTGCGCTGGAGCAGTTGTTAAGTGTAATCCTTCTTTTCCTTTCCTTCTCTAGCACTTCCTGCATTCTTGTAAGTTGCCCAGGGAGTAATGACTCCTCTGGTGGAACTGATAGCTGAAAAGGAACCATGTAATTGAAAAGAAAATGAAAGAGTGGACAAACATTGTGAGCAATCGTTTCTGTGTGTGCATCATAGCTAATCTCTGAGAGCAGCTGCTGTGCAGAAATACTTCTTAACTGCTTGGTTTAAGCAGCTGTGATAATCTGGAAGGTTTGGATATGCCTCTTCTTTGAATAAAATGCTGCTTAAGTGTGGTATTTTTTTTTTTTTTTAGAACAGTGAAATAAGGATAGCTGTGTCCCGACCGAGAAGAAACATGCATTTACAGAAGTGGGAATTTTGTAAGAATCCACAACAATATTTTTCAGTTTCTATACTGCAAAAGGGTGTGTAAATATAATTTAACCTATTTCACCCATCCTCAGCTTTTAAAGGGATTCAGCTAGGCCAACAAAGTCATTTGTGGACAAACTTAATTTATTTTCCACTGACCCAAGAGGGTCTTGCTATTTTCAAAGTGTATTTAGCTAAGAAGAATAGTAGAATAAAACACAGGGCTGAGGGGTTCTTTCAGGTGTGCAGTTTGGCGACTTCTTTGGTTATGTCTTTATACCACGACCTAGAGAGCTTCTGTCAGAGCAGGCTCCCTTTTTCACAGCTGCAGGGGAGGGACTTGTGCCAGAAGTCTTTTCCTTCCTGGAGAGCAAACAGGGGATTGGGAATGGTGTCTGACTGTATACATCATAGCAGAGTGTGTATTGCAGACAAGCTAGAATTAAATCAGCCTGAATTTTGCTCTCCTAAGGAAAAAAAAAAACAAAAACAAAAGCCAAGCAGCAAAAACCCTCAACAGTCCAGTGCATGCAAGGCTTTGTGCCTGTAGAAGCCAACTTCTGACAGGCATGAAGACAAAACCCCCTTATAGACACTTTTGATGTGAAGTGAGATATAAAGCTCTTCTATACCTTTGTTACGGTGAGAATAAAACCCTTCCATTCTTTCGCACTTTCACAGTCATTAGCCTGAGAGAACAGAAAACCATGGTGTAAGAACAACTACAGCAACGACAAAAAAAGTATGATATTTCATGTGGAAGCCTCAAATAATTGTTGCCCTTCTAGAAGTACCATGCCTGGAAATAAGCTCCCTGCCAAGCTACATCACTGAAACCTTGCACTTCCTGTACTCCATGTTCAGTTGGAGGGAGAAGACAGAGGTGGGAAGGTAAAAAATGCTACGCTCTGTTGGAGTAAAAAGAGAAGGCCATGCTAAGGAGATAGGTCAGTCTCAAGTATAAAACCTTCTAGAGAGTCCCTGAGCATTACAGTCTGTGTGGCTTTTGAATGGTGAGGTGGTCAGATATTTTATCCCCTTCTTGGTTTTACAGGTGTTGCGGGCCTGTCAGTATGATACTTCCTGGTTTCTCTTCCATGTTTTCTTTTTCAATTCCTGGCTCATTTCATATTGGCAGATACTCCTGAGGAAAACTTCTAATGTCACAAGTGAGAGTTTCCCTGCTGTTAGGTTCCTTTGCCCTGGCCTCCTTCTCTGGCTGCCTTGTGGTGCTGCCTGGCTGCAGACTGCACCCTTAGATGGCAAGAAGGCAGCTCTACACCAAATCGGAGCTCTGAATCTCTGTGGGAGGTGGAGTAAAGTACCAAGTGGCTTACAAATAACTTTCCTGTTTTTACCTTCAGTTCCAGTTCCCCATTTGACAGCATCAGGATGAATGGTGCAGAGCCACTTTCATCTAGATAAACATTGGTTGCTGAGGTCAAAGCTGATATATCTAACTTCTGTGAGTACTAAGGTGAGGGGAAAAAGAGAAATAACACAAGTTGTAATTGTCACCAAAAATCTAGCTGCTTTCCAAAGGAATTTGTTTAGAAGAAGATAGAGTGAAACTTTTTTTTCACTAAAACTTGAGTTAAGTTTAACTGACATAAGCAACAAAGCTCAGTTCTTTGCTTCTGCTTACAGAAGCTCTTCTCACCAACAGTGTGCCTTCTGGATATTTCGCCATCCTAATCTTCATAATCACAAACCGATTAAATCTATGAGATCTCCCTGAGTATTTGCTTTGTGACACCAACTAAACCCTCAGCCAGAGTACACCATAATAATACCAAGCACTTCTTCCTCAGCCGCATAAAGAAAAGCCGTGTTACACACCATGATAATTTTACCCTTGTGCACAGCTGAAGGAAAAACACTTGGTAAAATTATGGAGCAATATGGATATGTTGGTAGCTCAGATGCCAAAAAAAATACTCCTTTTTTGTTTTGATGAGGCACGTTAATATGCTATAGTTTGTTTCACTCTGGCTATTTTTTTTTAATCTCAACCTTTCTGTTACAAAGTTCAGTACTATTTTATTGGACTATACAGATAAGAGAGAGGAGGTTGCCGAGAGCTATCTGCAGTATGTAAGTATTACTTGATTAAAATAGCTGATGCACTTAATCAGATGGGTAGTTACAAAAATAGCACATTACTCACTGTTGGGGTTCTCTTATCATCATAAAAGAAGAGCGTAGTTCCTCTGAGTTCTGTCCAATACACTCTAAATTCCTGTTGGAAAGGAGGGAAGTACCAGTTTGTGAAGACAATGATTTTAGTTCCCACAAAATGTGGAAAGAACCGCTAAAAAAACCCTGTGTCATCATAAGTTAGTCTTCAGCGTTTTAAAGATTGTTAAAGAGCAAGTATGTATTTTATAGGCAGTTTATGCAAAAAAGTTCAGTAAATCATTACAGGCAAAAAGATATACAGGCTAGAAAAAAATGAAGAGCTTACTTTTGGCTAATTCAAAGGTTTTAAACATTCGTCAACAATTTGTCAATTTAAAGGCGGTATGTAAAGGTAAATCTATTTTAAATGACACTTTTAAAATCTTGCTCTCCCTAAAAGTGGTAAATAGTGTGAGATGAACATGTGTAAAGATTCCATTCTTTTGAAGTGCCTGTAAGGAGAAGATAGTGGAGTTTGATGGGAGTCTGACCTATTAACTGGACTTCTTGCATTTGAACTTCTTGCATGGTATTTTACATGCTTTGTCCTTAAATTGTGTAATGGTGTTTATAAATTAACACCAAGCCAAGGTAAATACGATTGTCTGGCTCTAAGTGTTCCCTAATGCAGCCATGCGAGAGTGGTGGGAAAGGTTTTTCTCTTTTCATGTGCCCCTGATACCCTGAGAACTACAGCTGTTACAGGATGCTGAACTGGGAAGGCAACTTCTGTGAAACAAACTGTTCTAGTTCTGTTTGCTTACCTGTTTTGCATGTTGTTTGAGTTTGTTGGTTTTTTTTTGTTTGTGGGGGAGGAATGTGTGTTTGGTTTTTGGGGTTGTTTGGGGTTTTTTTAAGCAAGGGTTTAAAAGAGTCACAAAAACTAAGAAAAGAAATAACTTGTGAAGTCTGTCTCATACAAATTAGGGTGAGTGACATTCCCTAGCGTATCACAGTATCACTCTGGTTGGAAAAGACCCCCAGGATCATTGAGTCCAACCACTACCCCAGCACTACCCCATCCACCACGTAACCCTGTCCCCACATCTTCACATCCTCAAAGTCTCAGCAAGGAATCCTGCAGGTAATCCTTGCTCTTTACTCTGTTAGCTCCTAACTAATATTTCTGGTGGTTTCTGTAAAATGACTAGTGTAAAATTTCTATAGCATTCAGCCTCTGGACCCCAACCTCTGAGCACTGCATTGCTGTGTTAAGGTAAAAGTCCTTGTTAAACCATCAGCCCCTGGCAAGCTGATGAAGGCTGTGGATGCTGTGGTGTGGGGCTGGATATTAGGGGAAATGTTTGCATTGCACCTTATGAACTGGGCTTTCTGCTCTATGGAGATGTAGTAATAGTAGTTGCCTGGGAGCACTTGTTACTATTTCAGTCATGACTGTGTTTTTCTTTTGAGCATCTGGTCTCTCAAAAGTGATAACACACTTTGTCAGTCTCACATAAGACTCCTCACATCGGCTGCATATTATTGCTCTGACTTGTTAGTTTTTGAGCCAGTCCCTCAGGAGGGACTGTTCAGGGGGGAAAAAAGATTTTACATAAAAGGATATAAATAATGTAACAGGGACCTTTATTAAACATGCAGGGGTTCTCCTGCTAAATACAACAAAGCAATGTGTTGAATTGTTTTTAGTGCTGCAGAAGAATTAATAGTAAGATTATTAGTTTGCTTTTGTTTCTTGGAGTTCCTGTTTACTTTTGTTTCTGTGTTTGCCAGCCACTGTGCTGTTTTGGTCTTTTGATGGATATCTACCTTTAGCACTGCATGGCTTTTATTTTCTCTGCTTCTGCATCTACAGTGAGGTCAGTGTAGGTGAGGTAAAAATGAGTTTGTAACCCTAAGTACAGGGATTGTCATAATCAAGCGCTAAAAAAGGGGCAATCACCTGATATGGGACATGCTCTGAACATACATGCTATTGTAACGTACACAAGCATGTAGATGTTTACAGATTTGCATCTTAAATAGTTATCTTGGGTCCAAAAAAATCACTGCCACTTTCCCAGGTAGTTCACGTATATTAAATCAACAGCCCTTACAAACAAACAAAAAGATGTAGAGAATCTCACATAAACTTCAGGTGGCATATTACTGAAGACTCCAGCATGGATACCATCCTCCAGTAAACAGAGGGTGCGCCGCAGCAATATCACCATGTCACACTTTGCTTTTGGTATTAAAAATATTGCATTAGCAATATCCTGGACATATTGATGGTTACCTTACGTAATTTATTTTACACCCCCCCCAAGTAAAACTAACAGAAATAACTACTTACCATTATGTCAGTGTAACCATTTGTATTAGCCAGTGCTGAGAAACCTTCCCCAGCAATACATTTTGGAAGAAATATTTCAACACATCCACTTCCCAGGACTGCGCGCCTTACCTGGCATCTTGGGTGCCGGACAGACAAGTAACCTTGGAAGTACAGAGGCAGACCGGTGATCCTCTGCCTCTCCTGGAAGATTTGCCTTGGGGCTGGCTGAGGAGTTTCCTCACGCTGTTCCCTAATGCCTCTCAGCATCCTTTGGATACCTCAGCAGGCTATCTGGATATTCTGTGTTGCTGTGCTCCTTCACCCTCGCACTCCCCTTGTCCTCACTCTGCTCCGTATCAGCCTCAGCCAGAGAACTCGCCCCTGGTGAGAGGCGGGGAAAGGCGACACGTCGAAGAGGAAGTCTCTGTACTTGGTCTTAGGTCAGCACACACCACTTTGCTTGCTGTATGGTCATGGGGGAAACCAGACTGAATGGATTAAAAGGGTCTTTTCCTGTAGAGTTTGCTCGAGGGGAGGGGTTCGTATGATGAGCATCATTACTGGGATGAGTGTCACCTGCAGGCCATGACAGAAGAGCCTGCTTTTTACAGCTTACAGCACTGGACTTCTCGTGGGCTGCTGCCGAGGGGGAGACTGTGCTCAGCTGCCTCTGGAATTATATTTAAATTTTCATCAGGAGCATGGATTGGCTTTGAGGCTATCAGAGTTGAACCTTCTTTAGCAAATGGCTAGGGGGGTTACAGGACACGAAAAGTAATATTGGAAATAAATCTACCTACGGTTGTTTATGACCGGCAAGGACAAATGAGCTTCGCAGTGTGCACGTAGCAAGGTTTTCACTGTGGAAGAGCTAATGTACCAAAGCCTTTGAAGAAATTGTGAAGGGAGATGATAGTTCAGGAATGAAGAGTTGGTCCTGATGAAAGAAGGGGTGAAATTTCCTTCAATTTCACAGAATTGTTTTCCTTAGCTTAGTTTCTGGTTTCCTTTTAATGGTCAGAAAGAATAGGGATGACAAGACTTGGTGTTTCAATGGTGGTTGCTACTAAATGCAAAACAAATGTTATTTAAAAGAAAAAAAAGGCTTGTTTTTTGTTTAACATCTTCATGGCCTTTTCCGTTTCTCTCGATTGTGTGTAGGTAGGTGCAAGAAGAGTACATAATTAGCTGGTAAGGTGATCTGTGATAGATCAGATGGCCCCAACCACCTCTAGCAGAAGAAGGGTTCAGCCCTACGTGTGAAGGTAATCTCTAAAAACGGCTGGGGACATGTGCTTGTTCTGGCTAAACTGTGTGTTTTTGTACATGTTCTCTCTTGATTGTGTTTAAGGCAGAATTCAACTTTGCTGCTGAATAGTGCAGAAAGTCTAACGAACATGGGCTCCTGCACCTTTGCTTGGCAAGGCTGCTGCTGCTGAGCCAGCACTTACTCCCCTGCTTGCCAGTGTGGCATAAAAAGCATCCCTTAAAATTACATTTTTGGGCTGCCTTTTGTAGATGCCCTAAGATACGGTGGATAGTGTGGTGTTATGTTCTCGAGCAAAACCAGCTCCTTATTATTGAGCTCTCCACGCATTATTCTCCCGGGTATTTAGGCTGGAGGCCCAGGGGAGGTCTGATCCCTGAAAGGAGGTTGTAGCGAGGTGGGGGCTGCTCTCCAAAGTATCGAGACAGGACAAGAGGAAACGGCCGCAGGCTGCGCCAGGGGGGGTGCAGCTCGGATATCGGGGCAGGTTTCTTCCCCGCCGGGGCTGTCCAGCCCTGGCCCAGGGCAGCCGCGGAGTCCCCGTCCCCAGAGGTGTTTTATACGCCGTGTGGATGTGGCGCTGAGGGACAGGGCGCAGCGGTGACCTGCGGGAGTGCTGGGTGAGCGGTGGCACTTGACCGGAGGGGTCTTTTCCGCCCTAGACGCTGCTCCTGTTTTGAAGGACAACCCCGCGGCTGCCCCGCCCGCCGCCCTCTCCCCGGGCGCCGCTCCCTGCTGCGCAGGCGCCATGAC